>OY754939.1:19711568-19927182 GCA_963576515.1 Cryptocephalus primarius
ATTGTGGAATTGTGAATGACGTCTTATATCCTTAAGGAAAAACGCAATCTTTCTTGTGAATTCATTAACATCTTGTAGTAAATTGCGTTTATAAACAGAAGAGATATAAACAAATATTATAGATACACTAAATGTTTTGGTTTGTTACTATTTTAGACGACATCTGTTTTTATTCTAAATGGATATCTAAAAAGAGACATGCCCTTTAGATTGTCAATCCAAAGTTTACATTTTAAGACGTAAGGAAACGAAACTTTGGATTTTTTTGTAAATTATCAATACTTAAAGTTCCATTTCCACAAAAAAGGTTAGGATTTTTCAGTACTCCAGTGCTCCAGTGCTTTGATATATATCGAGGAGAAGAGTAACAAAGAGTAACGAACGTTTTCTAAAGACGTAGCTCTAGAAGCTCTAGAACACAAAATTTTTCTTTACCGTAGTACTTTGTAGATGTAATCGTAAGATTCAGATTTGAACAGGAATGCGTTAATGTTACTAATTCCTATTTCTGAATATATCTTAATGTTGATGATAAATATTGCCAAATATTTCGCTGGCGACCCCACATATTTGTTTGTTGTAGAGGGTTAATATTAATTACCTCAATGTACCATAGAGTATTACATAATTATCGAATTTCTAAAATTAAAAATATATTTCAATAAAATTAATGCCAAAATATTTGGAGTAGGATTTGAAAGGTTACAGCTTATTCGGCCAAAAATGAAACGACATGCAGATCGATCTCTATATACGCCAAGTAGAAGAGTAAGTCCTGATCCTGTATAAATGATTGTAAACAATTGAAAAAAAAAGTAACTCTTGAAATGCTTTCGTCGAAAAATTCTCTCTGATCACAGATTTCGCTCAGAGTGCAAATAAATTGTCCAAGTCCAGAAAAAACTAAATATGTATGTATTTAAATACATCGTCAAAATACAAGCAATATGCAATTTTAAAAAGTGTTTTTGAATTAGTTTTTGAATGTATTTTTAACGACATTGCTAATACTTTATAATCTCGGAATTAGGATAATGCAAAACGTTTGAATTTATGGTACAAATTTGATTTCTAAGCGAGTTCAACGTGCAACGACCAACAGCAAAGTCTGGTATGATTCATCCGGAGAGGCTCCGGACTTTTACTGATTTCCCCAATTTCCCCAACAGTTGGCAACAGTCCTCAGCACACACACACACGATTGAAATCGCTCCTGAAACGTTTTCGCAGTCATCTCGAAAGTCTGAAAGAGCGCTCGAGATCGAGCGCTGCTCTCTCGGCTCGCAGCGCGCGAATCTAGCACGAAACCTGGCCGAAGCGCGGTTTAAATTTAGACGAAATTTTACCGACGAAAATCGAGAACAGCTGTTCGAGATCGCCTCTCCGGACGGAAAAGCGCCCCCATCCCCCGACGGAGACATGCCCTCGTTATCTTCGCCGACGCAATGTGAGTATCGCATCAACCCCCTTTTACCCAAATTTGCTGAGGCGGCGGCGGCCGTGGTTATTTCGAATCGGGGATCTGATTTCTTCGCGCTGGAAGGAGCGCGGACAAGAGTGGAACGGTGAGAGTGAATGACGCGTTTCGGGATACGAAAATAAACCTGAATAAAGGCATGTAAACAGTATCGGTCGAGTTTCCGAATTTCGAAAAATATCACGTGGCTCGCTCGCTCCCTTCGGGCATCGCGACACGGAGAAGGGGAGAGAGATCGTAACAAAGGAATCGCCGAAGGTTTCAACTTTAGAAACGCATCGAAATCGCAATCGCAAGTGAAAGTTACACGATCCTGCTGCGGACGGTGAGGAAAAGTTATTCGCAACACGGTGAATCGACAAAACTAAAATCTGTTCACACACACACACACACACACACACACAGACACAGACATACACACACTCAAAACATAATTGACAAAAATAACTTCGTCTATCTGGTTCATTTATTTTTTACTCTTGTATACTCTCTAGGTTCGTTTTATTGGAAGCAGGTCAAGTACGATTCCGTGGATTAACGTAATTCCATTAGGGTTTTAATCTCGGAGTACGTGTAACTTACATAAGAGCGCTATCGATGTCGGAAAGTTTCTATTTCTCATATTTGTGAAATGCCATACCGTCAGGAACCCATAAATTATCTCCCGTCAAATTTACCATTTTCTACCAAAGTTTAGTCTGCGCTTATCCTAAATTAAAGCGCGAGGTTCGCTGAAAAGGTTTTGATCCTCGTGATAAATAGACACTTGCCAAATATTCTATATTATTTTATAAACACTTAATCGCGCAACGGCCAATATAAATAAACACGTGCCGTATTTGCTAGGAGCTTGCAGTAGCAGCCTAGTCAACGAACACAAAATTTACTTAAAACCTTTTTGAGATTTTTTACACAAGTTGTACAATCGAGTCGTTTTCAGAAGCTCTCTGTTCAAGCAGCCTGCCAAAATGGATGGGAGAGAGAGACGAGTAGTAAGAAACAGGGGGCGTCGACACACAAGGAACAACGTAACTTTACTTGTAGTTACAGGGACAGATTAAGAGTTTTGAACGGAATTTTTGATCAATCGAATAAATCCTGGTACAAGTACTATTTGAAAAATAAATCCAAACGAGTCTTGGAACCATTATTCTGCAAGCTGAGCAATGCAATCTTTGTGAAGAGGTTATTCAAACACGTATAATTAAATTTGTCTTGAAAAAAGTTTTTTAACGCATACCCTAACCCCGAGATTCTTACCTCCTCTGCGACGAAAAATTATTGTGTTAACAATTTTGAAATATCTCAACTCTGGATTTTTAATGTAGAAAATTTTAAATAAATCTGTAATAATTTATAAACGAAAATCCACCCCACATCAAACAAGGCTTGCTAACCTTTAAATTGAAGGTGAGGTAATTTCTTTATTTTTTTACTCCAAATAGTTTAGCGTCGGTTTTACTTAAATATTTTTATTTGGGTGTCGATCTTTCTCTGTAGAAATGTTTTTCTACGAGTGAAAATCAATGCACTACGACATATTGTAGCGCAATCAAATGCCGAAACAAAAATACAATAGCGTATTGTCCCTTAAATGTACACATACCGTTATATCTTGCTACAGCAGATAGCTCATGGCCGTTCAAAGGTCCTATGCGTGGCTGCTGAATGGCAATCATTTAAAGCTCCAATTTTTTTTGTAAAGAATCATGCATGGGAGTCACTCGCGATCCACGCCACTGTGTTAGATTCATCTGCAGAAGAGACTGATGAAAGCATCGATGTAATTAATGTAATATTGTAATAGGCAAACGACAAAAACACGTTAAATTTGAATTTTACATCAATTTCAATCGTAGAAACTTTATCAACCGTTCATTACAATCGTTACAAGAAAAAATGTAAAGAACAAATTTTACGATTTCTGTCGCACGAGTTTCTGTCTCATATGAAACAAATTTTTCCAGACCGAAGGCATTTTTATGATAAATTCAATTTTCTTCGAAAAGGTACTTTTGTGTTTTCCCCCACTTCTGCTTAATTAACGAGATATCTTGAAAAACCTGGAAAACGACCCGACTTTTCTTCCAAAAACTACACAGCACTTTGTGTTTCTAAATTACTTCGCCACTAGCTTAATAATCGAACGTTTCGACCATCGATTCATCAACAACACATTACTTTGACCTCCATCCTTCCGTATTGTTTCTTTGTTTGACTCGTTGTTTGAAGGAAACGCGCCTTGCCTTCGATTTCCTTGAAGAAATTGTGCCAAATTTTCCGAGAAACAACTATGTACGTTGTCATTACAAATTGTGCCAAATGATTGGGCGGTTTATTTTCCAAAACAAAGGAATCTTGTCGTAAACTCGTGGTGTGTGAAAATGATCGATGCAAAGGACGTGCACTTTACCGCCTTTATGAAGTGCGTATTTTCGGGAGTTTAATTTGAGTGAGCGCGTTTATTTTGATAGTGCGAGTACTGCCCGATTTATTTCGAGATTTAACATTACACATAAACTCGAATTACATGTACTAATTGATAGATCGATGGACAAGTAAAAAGCCATCTCTCTAACAATCACATTCGAACGCTCGGAAAGGTAAACACGCCGCGATTTACGTTCCTCTAAATCAACCTAATGCGAATCTTCAAAATCCCAAAAATTCAATTCATAGTTAAAAATAATCCCGATTTTCACTTTCGTGTGGGTTTTACAATTTTTCTTTTCGAAAATGTGGTTTTCCCGCTAGTACCTGATTTTCCGAGGAAAAAATAATCTCCGACGTTTGGCTAATGCGGATTTATGCTGTAAATATTTTCGTTGCTTTCGATACGTTAACCTTCGCGATATTACAAATGGGTTCCTGAAATATTTCACGTCGACTCCGGAGCAACGTCACAACAACTACGCCGCTTTTATTCTCGCCTTCTCCGAGAAAATCCGTGAAAATGAAAGATCTTCAAGTACAATCAAATTGCATGTTATATTGATATAAATTTGGGATTGATACAGGTAAATCTAACGAAAGGCACCTAATTAGTTTAAGGGATTTTTTAAACTGGTAAGGCACATCCAAGGGTCTCTCTTTAGTTTTGTCAGCAAAATTTCAATTCATCCACTACAATAGTTTTCGATATATAACATTTTTTGTGAAAATCCAGGTCCTATGTTTCTTTTCCTCGTATCTCAAAAAGTGGAAGCTTCATGATAGAAATTCTCTTATTTTCGTTACCAAGGAATCTTCCTTGTGCGTTTACGACCGAAATTTGAAAGATTAAATTTTGAAGTTTATTGGATAAAATTACAGGAACTCTTTTGAAAGTCTAATAGGGAATTTTGAGAATTTTTCCAATTTAAATCTGCCAACTACAATAGCTTTCGAAATATGGTGGAGGAAGGAAATATATTGAGGAAGCATCCTCGTTAGTTTAGAGTCTAAATAAAAGAAATTCAAATTTGCAGCATTTTTTGAAAAAAGTTAACGTGTATTTTCAAATTTTCGTCACGAAACTCGTAAGGTGTATCAAATGTACTCTTTTCAGTTCTGTAGTTTAATTTAAGCTCGTTAGCTAAATTAGTTTTTGAGATATGCCGTTATTTTGTACAAAACCTCACGTCTTTATAACCTATATTTCGAAAAATAAACGCATTAGCACCAGATTTCTATCATTTTTGATACTAGTAACTGAGCCTCGTTAACTCATGTTCAACATTTGAAAGAATAAATTTTTGAGCATTTTTGGAAAAAAGCGTGACGTAAAAAGTTACCTTTTTTTGAGATTAAAAAGTGAATATCCATATTTTACGACGAAACTGGCAAGGTATATCATATGTACTTTTTTCAATTCTTGGCGGAATTTAAATTCCCTAACTACAACATTTTTCGAGAGGTGACAATTTTTTTTGAAAGATTCAAAAATTTACGCCTCTATGTATGATTATACAAATAAATAACTTACGTACAGAATTCTTCCATTTTTGACCCGGAGCCATCCTCGTCATCGTACAATCAAGATTTGAAACATTCAATTTTGGAGAATTTCTGGAAGAAAACGAAAAAATTGCTTCTATTGTTTGGAGCTCAAAAAAGGATTTTCGAATTTCGCGACAAAACTCAAAGGGTTGGGCAGAACGGCACCTTTTAATTCTGTGCTCTAATTGGAAGTCCCCAACCGCAATAGTTTCCCGCACATTAGGATTATTAGAAAAATTGAAACTGAAAACTTTGGAGTTTTCAAAAATAGCTGATATCTGAAACGGCTGAAATCTTAGAAGCTTATTTTAAATAAAGTAGAATTGTGTTTTCTTAACTAAATCTGAAATAACAGCTAAATCTTACTAGGCTGGGGCAACCTAGCAGTTTGACTAGCTCAGTCAAAATTTACTTTAATTAGAGGAACCTAAAAGTATCGAACAAAAAAATTATTAAACGCAACGAGTTGATTACTACAACTAATAACTCTTATAGGAATTGATACTCGTTTCTTCTGTTATTTCTTTGGCTCAACAAATAAATGTCAACATTAGAAGAACATCTGGTCAGATGTAACGTTGTATAAAACAAGTGTCGGTTGAATCAAAAATAAATCCTCAAATCGACCGATCGGAACGTGTCGGATTATAAGACAATAAATAAAAAAATTTTGGCACTACCGTGCCGACGGGCCAACGAACTTAGCCGTTACACATAAACGTTATTTTGTTTACGACTGCTGGAAAGAAAAACGATCAAAGTTTCAAGCGAGTCTTATGGGTCACTTGTCCCCTCGGCATAGTGTATCGTGAAGCCGTTATCGATATTTCGCTGTTAATAATTGCCCGTTTTACAGCCATGGATACCGTTTACCCGGAGCCGATGTCGAGATTGCACAGGAGAGTCGTACCGAAGAAGAGAAGAGGCGGTTCGTTTAGGTACCGGACTCAACCAGTAACTTTTTCAGAAATACAGGTAATACTTTTGCACAACCTCCAAGTGTCTACGAAACGTTAAAAATTTGAAATTCGCCATTAGGGGACGTCAGTGACTTTAATTATGTTCGTTTCGATAGCCTCGATATATCAATATTTGCAGAATGCGAGTAATAACCCCTACGTGCTATTTATCCCATTAAAGAGTTTAATCGATCAGGTATTAATGTAAATTCCCATACCAAGATTGGTTTGTGCTAGTTCCTTTCACTTTCGACATTTTCTTTATATAGAGGGGACATGTCTTAATTTTCTATTCGGGAAATTTCGTCTCCATATTGCAGATAATCTGCATGACTTTGAAAATTATCTCGAGAGTTATACAGTAGATGTTTCCCTAGAAGTTTCCAGATTCTATGCGAGTTCGTAAAAGTAATGACTTGTTAAAATATACTGTTAGAATCTTCACCGAATTTCTTTCCATAGATTCCTTGGAAGCTTCTAGATTTTCTGAAATTACACTTGAAACTTCCTTACAATCATTCAAGTGCTGGTGAAGTAATACATCTTTTTTAATCCATAAAACCGCCTTTGAGAATCGTCTTTTGTGTTGAAGCGTCTACGAGATGCCAAATACAAATGAAATCTAACGATAGATACTCTAGGAAAATCTTGAACACACGATCTGTCACAGCTCTCCGTTTCAGATTTATCTATAATTCCCCACCAGAAACTTGTAGACCCTTCGCGACTGAATTATCCCCTGTAACTATCTAAAAGTTTTCAACTTTTCACTTACTCTATTCAATTTTTACTCTTTCAGGAAGTCGACGAGGAGAACGTGGCCGAAGAGGCGGTCCCCGAGGCGTCCGTCTCGAAGTCAGAACTGAACCTGCTCAACCAGAAGTTCGAGGAGTTCAAGAGGAGGATAGACAGCGATCTCTTAGTGAATAACAGGGAAACGGACAGTAATAGCAAACCTTTCGAGGGCGCCAGTAAAAATCTAACGTCCATAACCGCGTCGAGATCGATAGGGAGGCTTCCGTCTAGTCCGTCGTTCTGAAAACGAGTAGTTAGGAATTTTTTGTTTAGAAGAGAGGAGAATTTATTATTTTATAGATTTTTATACGTGCAAAATTGATGATTGTACTGCTAGTTGTTATGTTTTTATTTTTACGTCTTGTTTTCAAATTTGAGTGTACCATCAATGAAATATCCCTCGTACCATCTTACATACAATGAAAAGAATGCTTTGACGCACAATTTGAACTAGAACATTGTGCTTAATTACCTTCCTTTGCAAGCGATCCACGTCTAATGTAAAAAGTACGCTCTAGCTAAATTAAATTTTTCTTTCAAATTTGAAAACACGTTGACTGTTCTTAGGATCGTATTTAATTCTGCATCAAAAGTTTCTATTTACCGTGGCAATAACTGTTTGCAAAATTTATAGCGCGGCACATCTGAGAGTTTCTGTATTAAAAGAAAGAAGTTAATTTCGATGTTTTGATTAATTTTACGATTGCACATTAAAAAGTTATCGGTAATTACGCCACGGAACTTTTGTTTGTGCTACTAATTTTGAAATTAATATTCGTTTTCCATATACATATATATTTATTTTTATTTAAGTCTTTGTATTGAACTAGGAGGTAGATTTGTATACAATAAATATAACATTACAGCATGGAATTTATAATTCTGTACTTTACTTATGGAACGTCTTTTATTAAGTAAATATTACTTTGCATCTTATTTAATTAAGTTTCTAAAAATAATTGACTGAGTTATGTAACCAATTAAGTACAACCATATTCACTTAAATCAGTCCATTATTTTTCAAACACCTATCATCTCATAAATTATTATCACCTTATGATTATTACTGGATTTCTCTTTATCCTATACATATCACGCAAGTTTTATTACGCTAGTTAATAAATAAATATACAAATTTGCTATAAATATTTTGCTTAAATATAAAGAGATTTGGTTGGTTTGCATCCCAGGATCAAATGTACACTTCGCTAAGTTCACGTAATACAAAACTGCAATGTGAGAACTCTCTCATCAGTTCAGTGCAGTCCATCGGTAAAAGTTTTAGGAAAATGATACAACGAAGGGGAATATTTCGAAGTTAACACACCAAATTAATTTGGGGATCGCACCCTTTGAGCGAACGAAACAATATTTGAACCGTAGAGAACAGTTACAGTTCGATAAATGTCGCTGAAGCGTAAACGTCACTCGTATGTACAGTTTCCTTTTCATTCCCCTTTAGAACGCACGTAGGGCGGCTTTGAAAGGTATGGCAGTAAAGTCAGCTTTGGTACAAGCATAGGTTATTTTTTCGTAAAAATGTAATAACAATTTTGGAGAACATTTGCATTTCCCTTAATTTACGTTTTTCTCGTGTGCTCAGATGATATGAACTACTACACTCTTACCGACGTTGTCACAGCGCTTCGAGACATAACTTTCTGAGTACCCTACGTTCTTAAATACCTGTGGAGTCAATTCACTCGAAGCAATTCACCAAATAATTTTCTACATTGAATGAAACTTATATGGGGATTTAAAATTTGTGTTACTTCAAAAACAAACCGGGGTATAGAGAGATGCAAACGTAACTGCAAAAGTGGTAATATATGTACGTACTGTACTATAAACGTACAATTCATTTACCATTTTATATTTAATGTCACTATAAGGGAAAAAGAAATGGCCAAAAATGAAGAGATACTGGGTCGAAGGGTTTTGCTGTTACTTTAACACCAAACGTATATGGCAGAGTCGTTTTCAAGGATAAATGATAGATTGATATTGACTTACTGACGTGAACTGCGTTCTATAATCAGGCACCGATTCCAATGAACACCGATTTCCTATGGATATCCATTTTATTTCCATCACTGATCCATAATCACCGTTGGATATGAATACACCTGGATAAATATGATTTCTTTGACTTCCTTCAATATGCTGACGAGCTTAGATTATTGGCTGAAAAAGAAGATCAACTACAGATGGGTGGTTTTTCCCACAGAATATTCGTATAAAATAAAACATGAAAATACCCACAGAGAATCTACAGAAGTGACGTACAAAAACAAACCATTTACAGACCAAAACATAACATTTACACCACAACGAAAAGGCAACAGAAATATATGAAAACATTAAAAGGACCCCTAGATGGAATGAATAGGAGTAGATTTTAGATGTAGAAGGGGAATTAAACTTGGGACGACTATGGAGAAGACGGGTACCGTAACAGTTTCAGGATTTTATACGATGCGAAAAGTCCTTTATATTTATTACCTGGAATCCTTCTCTAAATCCAGAATTTAAATAAATAGTCCTGATTCTTTAAAATTTCTGAATATTTTCTGGACTTCTTCAAATTCTGGACCTTAATTTTAAAACTATATATTGAAGAATATATTTTAGCTTATTGCAACACGAGCGTTATAAAAATTCTGAAGGATTACAAGTAAAAACTTGAAAATGCTTACTCTCCTAATATTAAATTTCATTTGTTCATAAAACTTGGAGCAAAACCTGTTACCAACTATCATAACAAGTGTTATTACATACCCCTACGTTTTCTACTACAGATTTTCTGGAAACCTGTATAAAGGTTAGTGTATAAAACAGTTGTAGAACATTAATTTATCACTCAACACAATAACTCGGTAAATGGGGTAATCTAAGCAAAGTGGTAATGTATAATTTGATAATTGATTTTATAAACAATAATATTGTAAGCAGGTTTCTCGTCAGACGATTATATTGTTGAGTCATTGTGTTAAATAATTGTTATATTGAGAGAAAAATGGGGAAGTGGTTCGACATTGAATTGAAAAGTGCAAGTGTTTAAAATGGATTAGGCTGATCAATCGTTTGCATCCCCATGGCGGACTCGTAATCGTTATATATTACAATAGGCTTCCCAAACTGCTACTCAATTTTTGGCAAAATCTGCAAATTATGAAGATTTTACATTCTCCGTACATCATTCAAAGTTTGGGAAACTGTGTAACAACACATTTCTATCTCTTGGTGCGAGCTTTCCAGTGAATTGCCCCAAAGTCTCATGCTATTCTATTTAACACATCAAGTCCACCTTAATAACATCATTAAGTACGATAATATGGAACGGATTATCCACCTAAGGCCTATCATCATGCTACCATCATAGCACTACCAAGCTACAGCACCATGTTTACTCGTCCAGTCTTGTTAGTTGGATAATAAATTAATAAATAAATTAGAAATCGACTAAAACGCTAACACATCCTGGAATGCACTTTTGGTACAAATTACATCCGTTTACGACCCCATCAGACATGCATATCAAGTGGTTTCGATCAATCGAACGGAGCGGTCGAGTTACACGTACATATAGACCTTAACTACTATTATCTAGATGGCCCGGCGTCCGTGGCAGTGCTGTTGGGCTGACTAGGGCCGGAGCACTTGACGTTCTCCGGGGGATGGAGCGTCACGATCGACTGCCGCCTGGCCGGCGTCACGGGGGCCGAGTGGAGGATCGCGTACAGCGGGCCCTCGCGCTCCTTCGAGGGGCTCACCAGGATCGGCGGCGGCTCGTCCTCCAGCTGCATGCTGTTCTCGGCAGCCGAGGGGATCGTCGTGAGGAAGCGGACCGTCAGCCTGCCGGGGGAGCCTGCGGGAAAGCAAAATGGCAATTTTTTATTTTTAAAAGACGTTGAATTATCCTTTAAGGACGTATTACCCTTGTCACAGTCGTGAACACCTTTTCCCTTACGAATTTTCTTACGATCTTTCGTTTTTAAAACGAAACAACAATACGAATTCCTTTATAGAGAGAGATACCTTTACCTGGCGATTCGCATTCGTCTTGTATGGCACACTGTCGCGTCAGCCTCGGCTTGACCCTCGCCCTCTGGGCGTCGCTCGAACCGCTCGACCTCGACACCCTCCAGGTGCTGGTGGAGGCGGTCGTCGCGCTGCCCGAGGAGTCGTTCCGCGACGAGGAGAGGTTCGAGTCCTGCGACGTCTTCCTCGTGATCAGCCAGGAGGAGGCGCGCCGCTTCGGGTCGAGCAGCCGCAGGGGGATGCCGCAGTGGTGGTTGTGACGCCAGGAATCGGACCTGAACGAGAAGAGGAGAAGGTGAGAGGTAGTAGTCTCTCTTAATTTATTATCTACGTTACCTCGAGGAACTGAAATTCTCACTAGAAGACACCGACGAGGCCCTCTTGTGTTGTTTCTGCTGGATCTCCGCGATCTGATAGGTGTACTGGTCGTTCCTCGGCCGGTGCCTCGCCGGCCTCCTGACGCACAGTAGCCACCTGGCCTTGCTCAGCAGCCACTCCCTCGCGGTGGTTTTCCTGTCGCTCTTCGTCTTCGGCTGGTTCTGGTTGTCGCCCAATAGCTTAGCGTTGCAAGTGCACTGCGGCACGTGGTGCTCCTGTTTCTCCCTCGACGACCTGTCTGCCAGGCTGTTCGTGTTCGCAGGCGTCTGCCTGTTGCTGAAGTTCGAGCTGTGCCTGCACCTGCCGATGCCTCTCGTCACCCTGCTCTCTTCTATGGCCTTGCAGATCATCACGCAGTCCTTCTTGAACTGTTTCGTTAGTATAGCGTAAAGGAACGGGTTGCAGCAGGAGTTCAACGGCAGGACGAACACGGTGAACACTTTGGCTTGCTCTAGCGAGATGAGTTGAAGTCCGAACGCGGCGGTCAACGAGAAGAAGGCTATCGGGGACCAGCACAAGAAGTCGGTGAATACGAGCAACGCCATGCGTTTCGCGATGCGGGAATCGTTGGAATTCCAAGCCTGGGAGCCGCGGATCGCGCAGTACATCTTCAAGTAACAGCCCATCAGTATCAGAAAGGCAACGCCGTTGATGAACATCAGGAACACTACGTAAGTCAGGCTGGCGATGTCGTTCGTCTCGAACGGTAGGCAGACGGCGAACTTTCTGTAGTCGGAGATGTTGAAGATCGGCATGATGGCCATCATTATGGCGAAGCTCCAACCGCAGATCATTATGTAACCGGCGTGCTTGAGCGAGAGCCTCTTGTTGAGGTGCATCGCGTGCGTGATGGCGTAGTTCCTTTCCAGAGTAATCACGGCGAGCGTCCAGACCGACAGTTCGGAGCTTAACACGCCCAGGAAACCGGAGAGCTGGCAACCCGCCGACATCTGCCAGGGGATGGCGTACATGCGGAATTCTCCCAGGGTCGAGGCGTCGACGACGGCTAGGAATCCTGCAACGCAACAAAATAACCATTTTAGAATATTCCAGAAAAATATTTAGAACAGTAATTATAGAAGCTATATAATGCGTTGTTTAGAGAGACCACAAACTTCGATGAATCTAAGTATTCCAGAAGAATTAACAAATTTTGAGTCAAATTATCAGGCAAAACGACTACATTTCTGAGGTACTCAAATTACAGAATTGCCTCTAAAAAATTCTCACTTTACCTAAGTAAATCCCCATGAAAAAGTCCGCCGCGGCCAGGTTGCACACCAGGAACCTAGGGACGTCCATCTTGCTCCTGGAGAAGATCAACACGAACACCACCGTCCCGTTACCTAACATGGCGCACAAAAATACTATCCAGACTCCACATCTGAGCGTCCACCAATCGAAGAGATCCTGGCACGGGAGGAACGGTCCCGGCAAAGGCAGGCACTGTATTTTTCCGGGAGATCCTTGAGAATTTTCACCTGAAAGTACGAATATTAGACCGCGGTTCGTTGTGGATTCGGGAATAAGGTTTACCCGGAATACGGAGCGTCGGGTCATCTTCCGCCGTGTACTCCTCGATGTAAGAGGGAAAGTTCCCCGGGTAAGTGAAGTCAGAACGGATGTTCTCCCATATTTCGGTAAATTTCTTTCCAAATTTTTGGCTTATGTTATCTGAAATAGAAATATTTTCGTTTAAAACAACTAAAAATGTTGCAAACTTGATGATAAACGCAATGACACGATTTTTACTCACGTTGGGAAGGCCAAAGGTCCACCGAGCTGTTCCAGAAGTTCAGATCTATATCGTCTATATCGGGGAACACGATTATATCCTTAGCCTTGGCAGGCGGCGGATTCGACGGGATCAACGGCAGGAAAGCGCAGCAGTGATAGGCGTACGCGAGTACCAACGTCTGGATCCGCGGGAAATCGGTCGGCGGCGGGAATTCCCTCAGGTTCGGATTGTTGAAAGTCTTGAGGTGGAGCAGGCGTTCCAGGCCGGCCGTCGGGAGGTGCGGGAAGATGTTGTTCCCGAGATTGCTGGGAAATAATGAAAACGAGGGGAGTAGGACAAGAGGTTGGGGTGTGAGGTACTTACAGGTCTTCTATCCTGGAGATTGGCATGAAGGAGTCCGGGTGTATGAATGATATGTCGTTGTCTTCTAAGTCTCTGTGAAATTACATGAAAAATATATAATGTGTGGGGAAAATCAATCTGAAAGCAGATAATTTCTGATAAATTATATCGTCTGATTGGAGTACGTAATGCAAAGGACTAATTTAAACTAATGGCGAAAACCATTAATAATTTTTATGTTACCTTACTTCTAGTGATTTCATCGATTGCACCCTTTCCTACCAATACAGTCGAAAATTAAGAAGACAGTCCTGTTTAGAATTATTCAATGTCACTTACAACACTTGCAGCCTAGATAGATTGTAGAAGGCGTCCTGCGGAATATACTGGATCTGATTGTGGGCCAGCAGCAAATCGTGCATCTGGTACATGCCACGGAAGGGCTTCTCCTCTATAGACTTAATGTAATTACTGGCCAAGTCGCTGAAAGTTTATCCCATTAACCCTCGCCTCAACGGCCACGTAATGGCGTACTTACAGCACTCTCATCTCCCTGCAGTTATTCAGGTCGGGGACTCTCTTGAGCCGATTCGATTTCAGATCTCTGAAAAGTAAGTGTAAATTTATTTACGTAAGATGGTGTCGCGATTATAATACGGGCCTTTAGTCTCTATCAGAGTAAGAAAAATCCCTAATTTCTCACGCAGGTATTACAGAATCCTCGAATTTACGATCGAATCACAAAGAGTGATTCCCATTGAGGTACGTGTGGGATTTCAATTTTAGGTAATACCGATGAGATGCTTTAAAAGCACATTGGGAACTGTCGTGGCAATCGAGATAAAATGGGGCACACACGGCAGAGTATTGCTCTATTCGTAATTCCAGACGTGAAATTTAAATTCCTTTAAAGGGAATGGTAAGGATTACAAAGTTGTAACTCGGATTGATGTGGTGGAATTTGAAGGAATCGTATTAAATAACGTCGTTGCAGATAAAATACTATAAAGTAGGGTAAGAGTGCCCTATATAAATAGAGCACAAAACATGAATCAATCCCTAGCAAAAATTTTAAATTGCTAATCCTAATTGCTTAATAATATTCGCTAATTTAAATTGCCCATTCAAATAAGAATCCCAACTTCAAGTTACACGTACACTTTTTTCGAAATTAATCAACCAGAAACTCCGTTCCTTTAACGGTCACATAAATCTACTCACAAACTTTTCAATTTCGGGCAAGTCGTGCACAACGTCGTCGGCACCGTTTGTATCCCGGCCCTGTCCAATCGGAGGATCTCCAATGCGCTCGTCCCGTTCAGATTCGGGAACGTGGACAGCTCCCTGGCATCCGAGAGGATCCTATTAAAAAAAAAACCGACATAAATCAAACCGAATTAGATATTATTATCGTTATTAGGCTAGGGGGCAACGACTGATTTATTTGGTTGTTTTTTTGTTGCTGTTGTTGTTTGTTGTTCCTCCTCCGTTCCATCGGGATAGATTGGCAGAATGGTGCAGTGGCGGGGATGGATCGTCAGGGATCGTGGAGAGGTGTGGATTGGTTTAAAAATAAATTTACGGTCAATTGTTACCTTACCGAGCGCAGATGATCAAATCAATTCAGCTGAAGCATCAATTAATACCTGACCATCATTTGTATACACATCATATTATTGTTATTGTGTACCAGTGTACTTTATTAAACTTTATTTTCTGAAATTACATATGGATTATCCTCTTCAATTATCCTTCCATAATTAACTTATTGTCTTCATTGTTTTAATTATCATTGCAAAATTGACAAATATTATTGATTCAATTAAATTAGTCTACAAAAAATTATAGCTCATTAATCTATTACCCATATTGGATGAAGAATTACAGGTATAATTTTAGAGTTAAATTAATAGGAACCACACAATTATCTCAATATTAACTACAAATAGAAATTATTAAATATCAAGACTTAAATTTGTGGAAATTTTTTCCGCAATGATTTACAATCCAACAACTGATTGTGACAAATAGTTATAATTTTATACTATTATTGAAATAAAAACCGTAAACGTTATATTACACCATTTTCAAATAACCAAAAACAATCCGGTGGGCTTGGTAAACATTTCAATAAACGTTAATTATACTGCTATTTTCATAATTTTCCTTGATTTGGTTTTGTAACTGGTCCTTTCCTAAATGTTAAGGACTAATCCTAAGGATTTACCGTAATCCTTCAAAATATCAGCTTTTAAACACGAAAATAGAGGAATTTCTAAACCTAAGAGGAAATCAAGTAAGCTTCTAATAGAATTTGGCGGTCCAATGGAATAAATGGCGAATGTGCCGCGTATAGCCGGAATCGGAATGCTTCAAACATATTAAGTCGAATTTCAAAAAATTAAACGTACAACATTTACGAAGGATCTTGAATACAGTTCTTAATTTATCAAGAATTTTTTTAACTTCTTCGATAGTAAAAATTACATCTCTTAGTTTGACTTCCTAGTTTACTGTCTAAAACTACTGGATCCTTTCGTATAGAGAGCTGGAATTTCACCAGCTGTTACACTAAACTGGCATTAATATTTGATACAAATTTTAGAAAAATCGGTTGAGTTTTGGATATATTACGATTTTTTCGATTTCATTCTCATTAAAAATTACGTTTTTGTTCGACTTCCTGGCTTATCGTCTGTAACTTCTAAGCATTTTTACGTGGGGCGTTGAAACTCTAGCTAATTTTAAAATACACTTGCACTAACACTTCATACAAATTTTATAAAAATCGGTCCCATTTTGAATTTACTACGAAGTTTTAATTTCATCGATTTTAAAAATCACACAACTTCATTCGACTTCCCTGGTAACATTTTGTAACATATAAAATCATTAAATTGTCTGGTCCCTGGCTAATCCTGACATTACAAGTTATGACGATAACGTGAGATTCCATATTGGGCACAAATTACATGGAATATAAAGACCTTCGTAACTTTGTCACTACAGCCTGGGGAAAGGAAGAAAAATTTTCCTACTTACACCATATGCGTCAATCACTGACCAAAATAGATATCGGGAGAGCTTCGGAAGTCCTCTAGGATCGATAATAAATCACTTTTTGAATGAAACAGATTTAAACGTCCTGCTTCCACAGAGGTTAAAACAATAATGCTACGCCAATAAAGCCTTATTTACATAATTTGTCTTACATAACTTACATCGTTAACTCTTGTCTTGAAGTCGGTTATTTTCCTAATCTATACACATTAGTCACCCTTATACCGATATTTAATTAATTCTAATATGTAAATATGATTAAACCCAGGATTTCTAGAACAATATCGAACAATTACTATTGAAAACAACAAAAATTTTAACAACAGCTTCTCAATTGTGATTTCGTATTAAACATTCCGAATTTTTAATTTCCATTTATATTGGTACATTTATCCATTACATACATCATACTTTATAATCCAATTATGCCTTTCCAAATGACAAAAATTAAATTTCCAATACTTGTGACTATTAATAGAGTCTTTAAAAAATTACCAGGGCCTGTGTTTTCGTATGGAAATTATACGTGCTTTTCTAAAGGCACATACATCCAAGAGGTATACGTTACCTAAGTCTAAAAGTTATCTAACAATAATTTTTTAAATAACTTACTCGGATGAATTGCAAGTGAAAAGCAATACAAAGATTTTAAGAACGATGTCTTACTCCTTTATGGGGTTGACTTTGCGGCAGACACTTATATTGTAGCCCACAATGAATCATTCGGAAATTGTTACAAAATTAACACAAAATATGTGATTTACGCACTACAAAACCCATAAATTCAGATCCCACGGTGGGAACAGTCCGCAGGTCCATTAGACCAGCACGGAAATAGCCTTTCCATAACTCAAGAGCTGGAAGCATCTCCGCGTAGTAAATACACACGTTTCGAATTCCGTATAAAAATTTTTCCCGGATATATTTATGAATGGAATAAATCTCGGCTGTCGCGTCGTCTATTTAATTCGAAATTTTTATAAATCGGAATTAGGGCGATATTTCAGGACGTCAAACGGGATTACAAATCTTTAAATTCGAACTGGCAGACGTTTACACTCCATGAATGTCGGTGTCCGGTTACGGAACACGTGTTTTCGAAAACGGCCGAGGGAGACGAGGAGTTTATTTCGAGTGTCAAACATTTTGGAAAATTTATTCGAGGCGAGGATAGTTCGGGAAAACCGGGGGAAAAGGGTCAGACGTGACGTACGATGTGGGTGAAGGCGAGGGGAAACGTTACTTTTCCTCGAATTAGCCTGGAAATAAATTTCTGGGTCCCTGAGAGTCGAAACGAGGCGATTTCAATAAACGTCATTGGATGATTTGACATTAGAAAATTCAAAGGAAAGCTGGGCACTGAGTTGAAAAATGCAACAAACTCTCTTATGACTCCACTGCTAAAAGCATTCGTGTCTAAACACATAAAATGGAAAAATTATTAGAGCAAATGTAGATTTGAAAATTTTTACAAAAATAAAATGTACAAGAGTTATTGAAACTAATTGTTACGAGTTCTGGGAGAAGCCCTAAAATATTTTGTTAGAATTGTTCAAAACATCGGTTCCTTCAGGAAGTTTTTTTGGAAATATAGTGAAATAACTAATTTAAAAAATATACTTTCGTCGCATTATTACTCATTTAAAACATGTGTACAGTTACTTATAAAGTTTCCAATGTCATAAGTTTAATATCAGTTGGCACAGCATTAAAAAAAATTTACATTAACCGCGACGTTGATATTTTCCATTTTCCATCTCAACACTCGAAACATTTCATATCGAAAGCAGTAAGTATGGGTCGATCGTTCCGCTACCATTTAAAGACATACCGGGACTTTTAAAAAAGTCGCCGAGCTTCGAATCACCAAACACATGTTCGCTTTAATGCACGTAATACAAGTCCGCCTAAGTGAGTGACAGTTTGAAGTCCTAATAACGATATTGATTGATTTACTTATGGGCTGGTGTAAAGCTGTAATTACGAGAAGCGTGGGTCTAAAAATGGATAGATTTGAAGATTTTAGGCGAAAAATGAACCTCTGATTGTCTAGGGATGAACAACATTAGAACTAATTTTAGTGATGGGATAGCATTAAATGTTAAAATGCTTAAAATATGCAAAATAAACATTCCAATTTACATTAAGCCTCAAATATAGATTTCTATAAAATCTGAAAAACCTACATGCCTTAACTTTGGAAGGTCAATGCAACCCTAAGAGATACCTAACGCAAGCCAAATAGATGGGATAGAATGGAAGGTAGAAGACCTTACATTTTAGCCACGTTTACCCTAGCAGTTCGGAACCCTTTCAAACTAAAACTAAAAGAAACCAAAAGGGAACATAATACTTGCAGCTTTCGTAGTCGTGGCAGGAAAGAGAAGGCGTGTGAGTCCACTCCGACCAGAGGATTCCCTTTTAATTCTAACAGGGTAAGGGCTGGGGTCTTCTGCAGCAAGCCCCCTTCGATGTACTTTATGCGGTTCCCGGAAATTGACCTGAAATCGCATTATAAAATTTCATATACATTATTTAAATAGAAAGGTAATCATTACACTATCGTGACGACACACACTATAGGACATACGTATGAGACCATTTATTTAATTTAATCACTAGCATCTGTGAAACTTTCTCTTATTTAACAATTAACCATCGCCAGAAATATACTCATCCTTGCGTTATTCACCTTTAACTATCCCGTATCCGAATCTTTTATGTACTTTCTGAACGGAAATCTCGTCGTCGAAGAAAAGGAAACGGAAGCGATAGTTAAAAGTTCCAAGTCGCTTCGATAGCAGTTTCGGATCGGACTGATATCTCACTATAACGTCGAAATACATAATTTTAAAACTTGGTTATTTGTTAGGGAAGTTACACACATACACACGCTAGCGACAATGTAATTTCGTTCAGAAACGTTACAAACAAATAAGAGACGTTTCAGGGCGGGGGTTGTAAAAAGGATGTAATCGGATTTCGATCACCTCGGTAGTTTACTGTAGAAATTAGTGGAAATCCACTCGAAAACAGTAGGATATAATGGAAAAGTCTCTTTGTCAGGACTTTAAGAAATTAACTATTACATTTTCATTAACGTTAAACTAAAAAATTAGTAACTTAGCTACTGCACAAGCCTCAATTGAATTCTTATGTAACGGAGTTGCTTAACGTGTTGTAACTCCACAAGTATAAATCTCTACACCATCCCTTTCATACTAAAAAATAGAAGACATAAAATGCGGTTAAGAAGAAAAGGCTCCATTATTTTTTGTGTTTATAAACTACGACTGTTTCATCTTCTGAAAAATTCATACAAGCAAACTTAGCCGAGTTTTCCATTATTCAACCGTTGATCGCTCCGATCATCAAACATCAGATAACGCCAAACTTCCAGACTCGAAATAATTCCCCTAAGAAATAACACGAATGTGAGACGTCTTACCCGACGTCTTTTAAGTGCCGGTATTAATTTCACATCTCTACACTTAAAATACGTATATCTACGTGTTTGCGTCGCTCGAAGACTTACAATTCCTGCAGGTCTGGCAGTTTCGTGATGGCGATCGGGATCTGTGTCAAGAGGTTGTCGTCTAACTCCCTGCGAATCAGGAAAAAAGAGGATTTATTTCAGAATTTCCTTCAATTTTCCATTGAAGACGCTCAAATCTGGTCTGTTAGTTAATGTGTTTTAAAAAATAGTGTAGGTAACTTTAAGGTATCACATACTCACAGGACTTTGAGTGATGTCAAATTGGCGAAGGCGTCCTCGTCGATCCTGGAGATTTTGTTCCGTTTCATCAACCTAGACGGTGGAGACAAAACGAAAATACCATCAAAAAGTCGTCATTCGATGTAAATCAAGACTTCCTCGAAATAAACCGAACTACAGTTTACTTAATTTTCTAAATTTATAAAACTTATTTCTGGATGATAATCATTAAGTTTAAAAGGCGCGCACATCAAAGCGGCCAGAACGTGTGAAGTAATAAGACGACATTTTCCTGAAGGAGTGATAGCAAATCGAATCGAAACGGGCAACTGGGACGCCGTTTTTATTTCAGACGAAATTGTACGTAAATAATTTACCGAACGTTACGAGCCGGTTAAACGATTCGAATTTCAGCCTCCAGATCTCAGGGATACGATAGGCTAAGGAAAGGTTAAGGAAGGAAGAAATTTTATATTTTTGACTTCTATATTAATTCAACGTAAATATTCTTTTGGAACGTCAAACTACCAAAAGTGCCATAAAATCTACTCTAGAACGTTTAAGGAAATATCTACGTGTTCCTAAGTGGTCTTAGGTGGAATATGAAGGCCTTTTCGTTTTACTTTCAAATACCATAAAGTCTGAATTACGACGAAAAAAAAACTCTACAGCTTTCCTTAGAATTTTAGTATAATATATTAACTCTAGACGTTTTCCAGAAATTTCCCATAAATTAATTTCTAATTTAAATGCTAGAAAAATCTAAAATAAAGATTGTAGGGGACTTTTTAGGACTGTAAATTGCCATGAAACTGCGCTTTGTGAGGACTACAGGAAAAAGAACTAAAGTTTCCTACATAATTTCTGAATTTCTAAGAAAATCTGAATTATATCGGAGAAAAACTTTAAAGTTTCCAAAATGGCCGTCAAAGGAGATCTAGATGGTTAACCGAAGTCCCAATAAATTTCATTTTCATTTTAAATGTGTGAAAGTGTCATTCAATCGAATCTAGAAGACTTATGTAGGATTCAGATTGTTTCCGAAAACGACAGGAAGAAATTGGGTTTTAAAAATTCTCTCACTACAATTTCAAACAATAGGACTTTTGAATAATGTTGAAGTAAAATTCTAGAGGCCCTCGTGGGAGGCCAGAAATAAATTAAAACAAACCTATAATTTCATGAAAGCTTTAAGGGTCTAGAAGGAAGATTCGAGAGTTTCCTATGATCGTAAAAGCTTCACAATCAAATTAGAGGTTATGGTAAAGTTCGAAATTATTTTCATTCCCCAAGGAGAAAATCTAGATTCTCCTGAACGGTTTTAAGCATAATCTAGAAGACATTTTGTTTTAATTTCAAACACTGTGATGTCTGAATTATACTGAAGAAAGATTCTAGAGGTGGACTAACATTATTGAAACTCCAAATTAGTTGCACTTCGATATAGTAATGAAATTTTCTACTGAAAAGGGTGTATTAGACACGTAAATTCTTCTGAACTAAAAATTTCCTAATAATTACAATTTTATGATGAGAGAGAGCTTTTACACAAAGGAAAATGTCACTGAAGTTGTTAAATGATTGTCAGTATTAGGAGATTTCCTCCTACTGAATTAATTAACAATTCTACATTTAAAAGTATTGTATGCAGTTATCACATTAAATAAATTAGTATTGATTCAAGGTTTTTACGCATTTCTTATTCGAATCGCCTGAGAGCCGACCCGTTTCTTCTCCTCCAGTGGCAAAGCCGACAGGCCTACTTTTTCGGAAGTGAAAAAGCGTTCCGCTCGTATTTTTGACACTTCTCACGAAACTAAACGGAAATTTACGGCCGTATCCGTTGCGATATTTATTAAATAGTTTATTTAAGGATACATATTTCATACTAATACTCTCACGCTCTTAATGGAAAAGTTTCCACATTCTTTGTTGTCAACGTAATAAAAAAATCCTTACAAACGACGACGGCCCTCCGGCTACACATGAGGAAAAAATATATCCCGGATAGGACGTGATAAATCTCCTTCATTTTTTGATAAACTCCTCCGTTTGGGAAAACTACTGATAGACGCCTACGGATTGCTGATCAAATCCGCGGGAAAGTCATTTCATAATGATTGAAGCTAAACGAACTGTCAATTGCGGCTAGTAAGAATTTTCCTTAAGAAAAATGCTGTCTAGGTAGGGGAAATTACACTACCTGTAAAAATTTTCAGTTATTGCATACCACCGTTGGTTAATTTATTAATTAGCTAATTATTTAGCAAATTATGCAAATATGCACTCAACGAAAACTTTACATATTTCCTCGTTCGTCTCTCTGAAACGTCATCGTCGGCAGAGCTAATAAATTTTTTTTCAGGTAATGAGAAGAGCAAAAGTTCCCTAAAATACGGTAATCAGCGACTTTTCCCGCTCGCAATAAATAAACAACTACCGCCGGTGGTAAAAATCTCCCGTCGATCCATCATCGCGACGTTTCCGAGGCGCGTTTTTGAAAAATCCCGACGGCCGTTATTAAAACGTCGGATAAATACGAGCGTCACTACAATTCAAAAACTTTCCGCTTAAACGGAACCGAATCGCTGCGGATACAATTCGCGATTCGCTCGCAATAAAAATTCCTCGGTGATTTACACGCTTAGCGCTGCGCACTTGGAGGAGAGAGAAAGAGAGAGGGAGAGGGTACTTTATTGGATTTTAAATCGGGGATCTCGCCATAATTTCAGGCTTTTGTTCCAGGGAATTTCGACGAGGCAACTACGGCCGTAAATCATGATAGTCTGGCGAGATAGAAAAGCGGCACTGCCATAGTGCCCTAATAACACTCGCGTACACTTATATGCGGGACAAAAGTCGCCGTTTCGTGAACGGCTTGTTTGAATTGTCGCGAGATTGGAGCGAGGAAAATTGCGAGC
Organism: Cryptocephalus primarius; assembly: GCA_963576515.1. Taxonomy (NCBI): domain Eukaryota; kingdom Metazoa; phylum Arthropoda; class Insecta; order Coleoptera; family Chrysomelidae; genus Cryptocephalus; species Cryptocephalus primarius. Next base: position 19,734,973 of record OY754939.1, read on the forward strand.
GAGCCGCCAGGCGTAGGTGCTTCGCACAACCAATATATCCGTTCGAATTATAATCGACAAGCTGACCAATCGTTAGAAACTTAATATAGTGAAAAATGACGAACACGACGAAAATACAGGGTGTCTGAAATAACCGTTACCAACAACTGTACGTGTACTATAACGTTACTAGCAGAGGCTTAGTACTTGCGTTACAAATGTGAAATTTCGAAGGAAAATTCAGCCTATGGGGAATTTTTAACGGCTAAATAAGTGGTAATTTCTGATAATTTTCGAAAAACAAAAAATGATTATCACCTAGGGGTTTTTCCCCCTAATAGCTATCAAATTTTCGAAAACAGGCGAGTTTTGCGGTTACTCTTCTAAGATTTACTAGAATATTACATACGATTTCCCGACATAAATATGACTTCCCCTGTACAATATTTCTTATATCAGTATTACACAAGTACACCAACTTTAAACCCTCATAACTTTTAAATTAACCAACATTTTCAAAAAAAATCAACGTTATATTTTCTTGCTATAGGAAATTTTAGGAGGTTTTTAGACATTTTCCGATATAAAGCGGAACAATCTGCTGAGAAAATGTCCCAGTAATCACAAGCAATCCTTTTGTATTTGTAATCATCACAAAAATTTTTTTGGTTAACTGGCAAAGTTAACTTTGGTTTCCAGTCGTGGAATTTCGTGAGAAGTTCTCGTAATGAGAAGAGTTCGCGGTTTAATTTACTATCGTTGTAAGTTGAGTTCCCCCCTTACAAATACTTACAAAACAATGAGGTTCTCCATCGGCGGGAAGGTGTCAAACGGCAGCGATGCTAACAAATTGTTGCCGATATTGCTGAAAATTACTCAATGTCGTCATGTAGCCTAGCACAACGTAAAGTATACAGCAAGTTGAAATTTAAAAATCGCTCTCATACAGTGCGAAAGTGAACGCAACAAAAAATACGAAATTTTTCAATTTGCTGGAAACTTTTTCTTTTTTATTTAAAAATTTACAAGAGTTGAGTAATGCCGATACTTCTGGAAAAAAAAAGAAACGATCGGTACGCAAACATTCGGAATTACCCAGATTTCATTTCGCGCAATAAAATTTCAATAAACTTTTGGATTTCGTGTGCGTTTTAAATGCCAATTGTGTTTTACAGCCAATTGAATCGAATATTAACTCGCAAATTCGGAATCTGCGAGCCTTGGAAATTATCGGGCGACCTTAATGAACAGCAGAGTTCAGTATTATGTGTTAGTAAAGGGGGATTGATATTTTGGGGGATCGGAGGTGATTAGCTCATGCATAAATTCCAACGGTTACACTGGCAGATACGGCGAAATGCGATAAATATTAATTATTTATTTTATTAGTGAGGCATATTGGATAGACCCCACTTGATGCCATATGTGCTTAAATGCCACCACTTGCGACATTCGTTACCTACAAAAAATACGAGTTAAATTTCAGAATTTTATCTGAGTAATAAATTGAATGAAACGCGAAATAAATGTAACACAATTATGTTATCTCTTGTTGAATATATTACGGTGAATATTTAATAATTTCTCTAGAAGTTATGATTACTAATTACAAATTGCTCTTGGCCGCAGTCTCTGGTGTGTAATAAATTTACACTTGAGGATAAAATTGTTATCATTCAAGAAACATTACGCCGCCGTAAACGTCGTGAAATGGAAAATGTGTTTCTATTAGAATATCTATCAAAATTTATCGCTTGGACCGTATTTGCCGGCGCAATCGCCTTATATAGTGATGATTAAAAAATATTAGCACAATGATTATTTAAAAAATTAGTAACAATGTACCCGCGACATGCGTACTTACTCTCACGTCCACAGTCAAACAGGGAATAAAATCTGCATTAACTGTACAGTCAGCGTATCTAAATTGTTTCTACATAAATAGAACGATACAAATAGGACGTAATGGATAATGGAATGGCAATATACGCGCACTTAAACGTATTCAAAACGACGCCAGGAATCCTCCCAAACCTAAACATGCAGGTTTACCTACTATAGTTATCCGACAACTTTGTGGAATTCGTATTACCGTTCTCTCGGATTTTTCTTAAGAGTTTCTTCGGCGAGTATTTTTACAAGAAGGGAAATGGCCGTTTTATACACTTTTGGATTGAATAAAACGCGGTCATTAAGTCGGCGATGTGAGGTAATGTGAGCATTGTGGATAACCGTTATAATGTTGGTATCAAGTGTATTAAGGAAGGCAGAACGTACATACATAGAGTATGTACATAGAGTACATAGAGTAAGTAGAAAGTACATAGAAGGAAAATGTGTAAAAATGATGTAAAAATTGAAGTATCTAATGAAATAATTAATAAATATTCCCCATACAGGATATTTATCAAAAAATAAAATGTCAAAAACGGAAAAATGTCAAAAGCTATGATAATATCCATTGAAAGTTTAAAAAATTTAATAATTTTAATTCAGAGAGTGTAGATCCTCCTCTAGCTACTATTACTGCTTCCATTCTATTGGTGAGGGCGTCATGAGGATCATACTAGGGATTCTTAGTGACTAATTCATAGATAGTCAATTCACATTGGCTCTTAAGCAAAAGGAAAATTTGCTCAAAAGAGGATTCGAGTGCCAGGAAATGCCCCAAAAAGGAAACCATTTGGTATCTGACAAGTTGGAAGATATACGTTATTTTCAAAAGAGGTGCTTCCCGATAGAAGCCTAAGGGAACTGTTACAAAAAATGATAGCAATCGTAGTTGGAAAAAATTTTTCATTAGCGACTTCCAGAAAAGTCTCAGGGAATAAATACATTAGGATAATGAAGAAGAGCTTTATGCTTTAGTTTGAGTCAGTGTTTAGTATCTATTACCTTTTCCTGAATAATAATTTCTTTACCTTTTTTAAACTTTTCTGATGGAAATACTATCTACCCACATCGATCCCGAGAAGAAATTCAATTTAAAAGAAACCTTAGGAGGCGTCGCTGTGACAGGGAGATAGAGTGCTCGCCGACGAAATTTTTGGCACCCTCCGCCCCTAAATTACATGGTCGGGCGGACGATCGCAATTGTTATTAAAGATCGAAATTACCCGTATAGAGCGCGGACATAACTCATGCGACGCCTCCCTCGGGTCCCACGGGCCTCTTGTGTGCGTGTGTCGATTTCGGTACTAGGTAGCCATTTCCCGATCACACTCGATTTATTTTGATTGATCTCTGAGCTCAGACGATTCCTTTTCCATTAAGCGGGGCCTCTATCGAGTCAGCTAATAATTTAAAGATACAAGGGAAAGATAAATTATTTCGGTGTTCTCGGTGATAAATCTTCTGGCTTTCATCGCCCGGGACGGGCCGGGGGAGGCTCGTTATGGCAATTATCCTTAACGTTCATCTACCGCGGCCATAACTTCTCCGAAATTCGACTCGACGGCAAATCAAAATCGAATTTTTTTCCATAGGGAACGGGGGATTTTCACTATTTACTATACGGAAGCGCTGTAATTAATTGCCACAAAACCATACCGTCAATGCAGATCTTACCCATTAACATGTGAAGGACGTGTTAAAGCACAAACGACTGGATGGGTATAAAGGGCGGTTCAAGGCGATTCATCCAATTTCAAACATATATTGGGCGGTCAAATGGTCAACAGAAGATTTTATCTGTCGTTACATTTCAAGAAGAAACGTGATTATTCACATTTCCTACTACAGTTTCTTACTCCGGCACAACCAAAACTTCATCAAATCAAATCGAAATCGAAAATTTCGATACCGTTTCGTTGCAACGAACCGCCCCGAACCGCCCCTCGCTCATGACGAAACCCGAAACGTTAGTAAGTGGGGCTGTAATGTAAAAAGTGCTGGGCGATGTGCTCGGTCCTGACACGATACTCACAGGACCTCGAGGTGTGCGTGAAGCGGGCGCAGCGCCTCGACCGGGACTCGACGCAGCCGGTTGGCGTCGAGACGCAGGCTGCGCACCGATTTAGGGAACACGACGCCGTCGACGCGCAGCAGCTCGTTGCTGCCCACCTGCCTGAAAAGCGGGCGGAGAGAGAGAGAGAGAAAGAGAGACGGGGATCTCGTTACACGTGTACGCGACGGGGGAGCACGTACTGAACTACGATTACGAAAGGAAACGCTACGCGTGGAAAACTTCCTAATCTACGGGTCTTCTCAAACGTTTGTGGAGACATGTGTAAGAATTTAGCGATCGTTTCATAACAATTGAAATGTCTCTAATTATATCCAGTCAGGACGTGTCCTGTGCTCAGAAATGACTAAAGTTTTCAACGCAAAAGTTTCCCTTTACAACCGCAATGAAGTACGTACAAGCGTGCGCATCGTATTATGAGAAAGGGTAGGTAAGTAGTAAGTAGCACACACAATGAGGGAGGATGTGGGAGACGCGATGAACTGTACGCAGATGAAACTTAAGTAACAAATATTTTCCGTTAACTCTACGTACGGTTCATCGATAACATGCTTTAGATACACACACGCAAAGACCACATTGAAACGAAAAACATGCCAAAGTGAATTTTGTAAACAAACTGTTAGGTGACGAATGTGTAAATGCACAAAAGCTAAACGTGAACCTCTAGGTTTATCTAGATTCCTGTTCCGATTGGAAACATCATTACAGGTTTTAAAAACCGCAATAAAGCTCGAGTTATAAATAAAACTTTAATCGATCGACTAAATGACGTCTCGTTTTAAAAAAAATTCTATTCATGACTTCCCACCGTCGTCGGGCCCGTTCGTTACGTAAACTGTCCGATGGAGACATCAAAGGGCCTAGAGGAAAATTTTCAACTTGATGGCGAATGATCCCGAGAAATAAATAATTCATGTAATTTTTAGAGCGTATCAAATTATATCGAGACATCGTTGGCTATATCGGATACATTTGTAAAATATGGCTGTTGAGATTTTTGCTCTCTTTTTTTTTATTGGCATGATATAACGGTGGGATCTGGAATCGAAAACATTTCGTGATGTAAAACATTCAACAAGTGTTTATTGCGCCAATCAGCACCTACGTATAAATTAATAAAATGGCCCAGAAATTGATTACATGTAAGGAGAGTTGTAAGAGTAATTCCAACACTTTTAATCATCTTGTAATTTTCTATTTATCTGCAACGACCAAAGTTTAAAAAGTTTCTTAAATATTTTCGAAACTTCAGCGGAGTGTAATACGTCACAATTTCAATTTTTCAAAACACAACATTAATTCCTAAATTATCAACATTTTTTAAAATTTGTCACAAGTTTTTTCACTATTCCCTAACTTCTTTAAAAGAATTCTTCAAATTTTTACTTTGAAAATATAGGTGATTCTATGGATTTGATAGAAAAATTCAAATCGTGGAAGTCACATAACTAAATAGCTCATTTGCATTGAACGTTTAACTATAATGTTTCATTTTTTTTTCATTACATATAAATCAGCAGAACTCTGGAAACCTTCCAAATTCCAGAAAGACTGGTATAAAGTGGGTGATAGGGTAACGAGATTGCTGATGCAGAAGCCCGAAAAAGGGATTCTCAAAGAATTTCTAGTGCTCTGAGCCCTGTGGAATCTCAAAAGCAACCATTAGTCCACCTTTGTGACTGTACAATCCCGAAGGTATACTACAAGAGTCTCAAGAAAAGTGGAGTTGCTCAACGGGACAGAAACAGGATAAACTGGTTGTTAAAGGGCTGAAGCCAAAAGGATTACATGAGTAATGAGATGGAACTTTCACCAGGATATGGCAAATCGAAACAAAAGATTGACAATTGTATTCAAAATTGAAGTAAAGTTTTGCGAGGGGTGCGATAATAAATTAAATTTTTTATTTATGTGAAATAGAAGTTTGCTTGCTTTTTTTAAAATTTATTGGAAAATTTCAAAATTTTCCAGATCAAAAATTGAGAATGTCTGGAAATTATATAAATTGTTCAAAGCCTGGGAGATGCAACATCTCCTAATGGGAAGATCGTAACGTCCTGAAAATTTTGGAGATCTACAATCTAGAAAACATAGCCAACTTGACTGAAAAGATTTTCAGTTTTCCAGAATTCAAGGGAATTTAATAAGAACTGTTAGTTCGATTTTCAAATTTTAAAACCCATTTGAAATTTTGTACTCCTTTATGCGAAAAAAATTAGGGGACTATTGAGAATTCAGTGAAGTCTGCCTTCAGAGCCTTCAGTGAAGGTTTTGGAAAATTTCGAGAAATTTAAATTCACGTTTTTCCCTTATAATCGAAAAAGTGATGGGGCAATTTCAGCTTCGCCATATTTTTGGGGACGGTGGTGTGGCGTTCGAGGGTATGAATTCGCCATATATTCTAACACTAACTAATGTAAATTTTTAATTTTGTAGTTATTTGAAACAAACGTGGATATGGCATATTAATTTCATTCAAATCAATGAAAAAGACTTAAATCAGATTTCAAGAGAAATTGGTTCATTATTTTTAATTTACGGCGTTTCAATCTGAAGATATTAAATAATAGAAGTCCTTGTAAGATTGAATTGCGAAACTTTAGAGGCGCTGTCTTGTTGGATTTTTCGATGAAACGTTTCACTAAGAATATTCCGTGAATTCCTACGTCTTCACCATGGGTGTCTCTTGTAATTTTCCCGTTTCACTTTCGAATCCGAATTTGTTCGAATTCTCGTCGCTTCGGAAAAAAATTTCAATTCCCCCCTTTACAAGTCCGGTTATCTGATTCAGCCGCCATCGCAGAATCAATATCGTATATAATGGATGGTGGGTTTTTGTAAAAACATGTGGAAAAAGGTCACCGGAGGGACATATCTTGTCGACAGGAAGTGTTCCTGAGCGTGCGACTCTGTCACCCGCAATCTGGATTTCCCGAATTGATTTATTATCCGAGCCCTGATTTATGACAGGGAAGTTAATTTTTTCTCGGACGGGGGCGAAAATTTCAATTTTCGCGAGGCAGAGGTGCGACAAGGGCGGATCGCACTTTAACCTTTTAACGACATTGGAAACGATGGAGAAGGAGAACGCTCGAGTGGGATATAGGATGGATATTTACTTGACGATCCCGTAAACAGATTTGATGCCGAATAGGGCACGAAACAAAAGTGTATCTGCAGAGTCTGGTTGATTATAACATTGGATATAATATTGGATGAATTGGACCGAAAGTGTTTAACAACACCGTGTACGTTGTTTCAAGAAATATTTCTTGAATAACACGAATAAAAATATTGACTCTACGTTGGGTAATACTCGTATAATTCCTTAATACACTGTATATCGGTTCATCGATTATTAATGTATTTTAGTATTGGTAATTGCAAAATTATACAGAGTAAGTTACACCAGCAGCAGGAAAACGAACCACCGTATTTAACATCAAATTTACAACGAAAGTACCTTCAATATTATTTTTTGGATAGGCCTCAATTTCAGGAGACTTAAATTACTCGGTGGGCTTCCAGAAAACAGATGTCCCCCATTCACGAAACGGAACACATTATTCCCTAATTACCGAGACAAATTTTTTAGACGTTAAGGAAGTCTCAAAACAGCGGCCGGCATCAAAGAGCGAAAATTAATAATCCCCGGCCAATTAGCGAGGTGAGTCGTAGTTTCCTAGTTTCCACTGGAACTAATTGCCGCGAGGGCATTTTCCGGTCTCGCGGATCTTTCACGCCGACGTGTCGGGAGATATGGAGACCGGAAAAAAATTAAACAGAATAAATTTAGGACTCTATGGAATCCGGAATGAGATGGTGGCGCCTCTCTCTTTTAAATTCTAACGTCGAGAATATCTCCTCGAAGAAAGTTCCCGATATCGCTGTGTACTTGGCGGAAATTGAGTTTTGGGGGGTGTTTTTTTGTTTGTTTTTAAGTGGAGGGGAACGTCGGAGGGGTGGGGGAGTCGATGAACGTTTTCATTTTCGAGAAGTAGGCTAATGGGAATCATCGAATTATACAGGCAAAATATATTTAAAATTCGTTTCCCTTGTTTTGAAAATTATATTCCGGTTTTGAAAACCTGTACGAAAAAATTTTACGAAAAAACACAACACCTTAGAAAATAAACATTGAATTATTTTTTGAATTTGAACATAGAAATTTCAATTTTTACGAAATTTCCCAGAGATGTGTGATACGGTTTCATTAAAGCTCTGACATTTGGAGGGATTATCTGAATCCATTTCAATAATGTGAGTATGAATTTGAAATGTTACTAAATAATGCCGAACTTTAGAAGTTCACAAAGAAATCATGGAAATTTCAATTTCGATGGAACTCCTCAAGATTACTTAGTAAGATTTTATTGAAGTATTGACAAACTTCGACGCCATTTGCTGAATTCATTACAATATTATCAATTACAATTTGAAATGCTACAAAAATTTGCTTATATTACGCGAAATTTTCAAAAATTTATTGAAGGTCCTTATGCTTATTTAGTGCAGTTTCATTAAATTTCTGATAATTTTCAACACCTCTATCTAAATTTGTTTCGATAATACACACGTGATAATGTATGAATAGCAATCAGGTAAACTACGAGTATAGATAAATATAAAATCAGCTAGCCAGATCTAACTTGTTAGCAAAATTTTGTCAATTCAATTTTATCCCATCAGAAATTATCCTCCCCTTTCTCAGAGTTTCATTGGGGCTAAATAAACATACGTTTCTCTGTATCTCCTACTCCTCGACCACCCATGCGTTCTCGACCGATTTCAATCACTGTCACAAGTAATTTTCTCTTATTTCCCATGGCTTTAGGATAAAATGAGAATATACATTATATAGCACTATATTTTTGTTTTGAAGACGTGTTTGAAAATCTGAAATTAAGCCACTCGTAACAGAAAGAAGAAAAATATAAAGTAAATTTGTTTCTTACAAGCGTAAATTACATATAAACTTTTACGATTTTGCAAAGGGTAAACCTTTCAATGTAAAAAACTGGTGAAATTTCCGTTGAAATGCTATAGAATGTCAATTTCTGATAGAAATGTAATAATTTTTACACTAAGAATTAACAATAATCCTCATGTTCATGAAATTTTCTGATCAATATTACATTTTGAAAAATTTAATCCATAACGCAATTATTGATAACTCAATAAAGTAATGACTGTTTTTGTCAGCTGTACATGGATTTTACACTTAGTAAATTTTATCCTTTAAACCTCCAAGCATTTTCTTCAACTGCAATTTTCTTCAATTATTTTCATCCATAAAAATTTAAAATACCCGATTAAACAATTCAATTTCTTAAATCCAATTTCGGTGTTATTACCCGCAAAACTTTTTGGAAAAATTAAACGCATCACCGTACATAAAACCGATTCTTTGTCCCTCCAACCATAAAACACTAGCCATTAATTCCTAAGGAAAGTCGAACATATCTCCTCGCCTGAGTCCATTGAATTATTTTATTTGTCTATTAAATCAGACCTACTCGCTCCTGCTGACTCGCATCCTTTTATGCGACCAATTAAAATATTTTACGAGTTTTTCCTATCGGCCATTGCAGGTTATCGTTAATACGCGGATATCTCATGTTTTCCCCGTTTCTGAGCCATTTTATTATGCCATGAGAGAATGTTTAAATACTACACTAGTCATTGTTTGGGTTGAATACATTGTTACTTACAGGGTTTGTAGCTTGGTCAAAGGTTTCAACGCGTCGCTCGGAATCTCCTTCAATCCGCAACTCTGCAGGAGTCTGTAAAAAGAAAAACTTTTATCACAGATGTAACTTCGTCCAGGCGAATTGTACTTCAGCGAAATTAACGTCCTTATCTGCGCCGGTACGGGAGAACGAACAGGATCGCTCGTCTAAACGTTACGTTGGCCTATATTTGCGTCAGATGCATGCAAATCTCTCATTAGGAGCAAAGGTTTAACGCCCAAGTGCACTCACTTTTGCAACTTTACCTACGTTACGTTTCGAGTAAGGAAAAATCTGTAATACTTCAGGAGTTCCCGTTAGACTGTCACTTTCGAATTTCGGTCGGGCTGTGAACTTCCGTTTAAATCCTCATTAATTATGGCACGAGCGACGTTGTTTCGCCGCGGGTTAATTTCACGGCCCTCGCTTCAACCCTTCTCATATAAAACGTGAATGTTTTGATAAGCTAAATTTTTTTTTCGACTGTCAACATAGGCCGTAGAGGTGGAAATTAGGTAAACCAAACGACAGTGATTAAGCAAAATTTATCACTAGGGAGATTGAAGAGGATACTTAGAGAACACTATGTATGAACACTAAAGGTACATATGGTGAAATAAATACAGGAGAAATGTGTAAGTAAATACAAGTAATGTGTAAATACAAGTAAGAACAGACGTTTGTCCAAACAGATTTGGTGAAATATTTCATAAATCAATGACTCACTTGTGGGTGAATTTCCTCGTTGCAAGATGATATACTTAAATAAATGTTGGAATATTTTACCCAAGTTATACTGGAGGAGCCAATTGAAATGGGCGTCACAAAGAAACAGTTTTGTTGTACATACCCAAGCATCAGTGCTGGCGTTTCACTACGTCTTCGTTCATTTTGGTACCTCAGTACTAATTTTTGACGCGCTCCCTAATTTTAATACGAAACTAACGCACACTTCGAAGGTTCGACATTTAACGACTATTGTTCAAAAAGGAACTCATTAACGATCCTTAAATAAGATAATGACATATCGATGGTGACTCAGCGACACGACTGGCAACGAGGGATTTTTTGGCTGCTTAACGCGATAAGGTGTTTCTTTTGTAACGTAAAACAAGTAAAACCAAGGTTATTTTCAGATACGGTATATTTTAAAATTAAAATTAAAGAGAAGGAAATTTCCGTTCAAAAATATATTTTTAATAATTATTAACGTGGAAGGTACGAACCCTAAGAACAAAATTGTTGCACTTTTGGGAGCAGGGAATAGTCGTTTTATGTTTGCCATTGAAGAACCGAAAATCCCATTATGGACAGTTTTTAAAAAGAAAATCTTTTTGCAGTAGAACTGATTGATACGAAATTGTAGCAGCAGATGGGGATTTTCAAAAAACAAAAGTTATATAGTTTCAACGTGTGCTCTTCCCGAGGGGTGGACGCCACCCTTTCTGGGGGGAGGGAGGGTAACATTGGCACCCACACAGTAACTACAGAAAATGAGAGGAATAAATTTTAAACAAAAAATAATCTATGAAGTTTATTCGATACAACAATATTTTTCGAGTTATCAAAATTTTTAACTAAAAACTATGTTTTCGAGCATCTTTTCGCAAATAACTCGAAAATTTTACGTTTACTGAAAAATTTTGTATGTGACAGAAATGAAGCATTTAAAACAACGAATCGAGTGGTTTATGTTGTATTCCTATGAATGCAATATTAACGGAGTTATGGTTCCTTAAAGGTGAATGACTGTTGGATCCCGACAATTCAATTCTATCAATTTAACGTTAAATAACAGGAAAACGAACAAATTTTGGAAGAAAAGTTATGGGACATATTTTGAACCTATGGTCTATACCTATGGTAATGATGAAATAGATGACGCTTTTTTTTTTAAATCAGCAATTGGAACGCCCCTAGTAATCAACAGAATTCTGAAATTATGGTCTTAAAGACTCCCCCATGAGTGGTGAAAATGTCCTACAGGTTTTCGCATAAGCACCATGTCACTTGGGCATATTTTAAACAATTCTATAGTCTAGATGCAATATAAGACACTTGGCCGTACATACAATTCTGTCGCATACACTTGTGCATAAAATTCGTGCCTGAAATCGATGGCTACGGTAACGGCTATCCCGCAAATTGTCGCTGAAAATTCCTCGTTTAGGGTTAAAAGGGCGGGTACGCGTTATGCACCCGATCGCATCCGAAACAACCCCCTTGCGTGTACAATCTCGCCGCGCTAGACTAAACCCGAACGTGATTTCATTAAAGGCCCTTCCGGCCCGCGTTTAAAGGTAAATTTACGCCACAGTCTAATACACGAGTACAAGTTATTAGGGGTCGAGATTTCCCGGGACCTGCGATCCCCTATAGATTCGGCATTAAAAAACAAGGAGCGTAAAATTACTTAATTATATTGTCGGATACTTTGGGGAAGGACGTGACGAGTTACTACAGAATTCAGGAATGGCTTGCTCGTAAAAATCGCTTTCGGCTTTCCAGCGTCCCGATTCCATGGGTACGATTAAGTCTGAGGGAAGGCAGTAAAAGGAATCTAATTATTATCCAAAAATAACCTCGTATGGCTTTATATGGAATGTTGCTTAAAATGATCAGAAGGTACTTACGTGTCAGGCGTGGCTGATTGATTTTGACGAAAATCCCTCTTAAGCTGTTTCAGTAAATACAAACATGTCAGGATATGAATAATAATGCGTCGATATGAATTCCAGGGCTCGAAGCGAATGGAAAATAAAGAGGCTGTGTTTGTATTCTGATTCACCGTCCATTATTAACATTCCTGACAATATAAAACAACCTATTGAATGCTAATGGACAAAGGCCGTGCTTTCATGCGAAAATAGATTAAGAAGGCAAAAATAGTTGGTCAGGAAAAGCAAATAAATAATTAATTAAATGCATGAAACAGTTTTCAGTAACATTAACTCCATGAGCAATTGTTACAATGTTACAATCTTGCATAATTGTTACAATTAATGTGTAACAACCATAACAAGTCAGTTGTTTAACTCAAATTGTTAAAGCATTTCAATTCCATCTAATGAAAGTAGTATATCAATCTATATCTCTTCTATTGTAGTTAAGTGTAATAACACTTGCATAATAAACTTTAATGAAGATGTTAGCTAATTTCTTGTCAGTTATAACAACCATAACTAACATAAAGTTCTAAACGCTATTGGATATGAATTTGTACAAAATTTTTGATAAAATCGTCAAATGTGAACGTTTTCGAATCGTTCCACCGCGCCTGCACAGGAATGTTTTCCATAAATCGTGATTTACGTAGGGAACCGCCATTCATAAATATTCATTGCACGCTTGATATCGAAAAGTTTTATTATGAGAGCCGTCGCAGAAATATGCACTTGCGATGCGATTGCACACAAAGCATTTTTATGTATTGTATGAATACACATAACTCGCGTATGCCTCGTACGTTTTGGAATGCTTGTAATCCCTGCAAAAGCCTTTTTAACGCGAGTTATCGCTCACGGTATTCGCCACAAGTGTCGGCGGTTGAATTTTAAGCATTTAAATCTAACCTCAGTAGGTATTTAGGCCATTGATAAAATAAAAGCCAATTACATTAGTAATAGACTAGAAATTAGCTAAAAATGAGCTAAACGGAAATGTCTAAAAGGGCACTCAAAATGTTAGTTTTTCGTACACATTACTCGATGGCTTTTGGCTAATTTTGACGAATAAACATGCTGAGGTCCGTTTAATTTTGAGTGAATTTTGAGAAAATCGGTGCATGGACGTAAGCACTGTATAAATTTTCAATTTGTATGCCTGTCAATTAAAAAATAAATTCAAAATAGTGTTAACTTCTAGCTATATATCTACACACCACGATTTTTCTAATAATGATTTTATTAGTTAATTTAATCAAGAATTAAGAAAACTTGTGTGCCTATACATTTTGCTAATATTGTATGTAATACAAATAGAAAAAAATTCTTACACTATAACAAAAGTTCAAATTTCAGTTAGCTAAAAATTTAGTTACGAGCTATTTCCCCATTTTTATTAGCTATAAATTAAGAATAAAATAAGAATGTTGTATAAAAATCTTAGAGTGATTTCAACCAGGAGATTTGTAGTTATGAGTAATGCGGTAAAACTTTAAGCTTGTCGAAGGAGGTACTTTTTGTCTTGCCCTTGAACCTTTAAATAGTGCTCATTTTCCATTTAAATTCCATCGATTCCTTAACGGGGACCAGTCCTGTATGTATTTCCACCTTTTCTCTGGTGTCTTTTAATGTGGCGAAATGTCAGCATGAAACTCAAATATTCCTCATGCGGACAAGAAATGCGGCCGGCAGCCGGCCTCGTTACTATCGCATCCATATCCTATTATGAGCACCTTATAGAGCGTTTTCTCTTTTTCGGGAAACAACTTTATCCACTTATTGTTAGACCTCGACAATCGCCAACTAACTCATCGAAAAGGCAGGCCTTTGATCTTGCCAATAGATAACTCATGGCCGAGCCATAAATGGCGTTTTGTTGGCTACGCCGACGATATTGTGCAGTTATTGACGAGGGAGAGCCCTCGATGTATACGAGAGCCCGAATCGTTTATTCAGCGAATAATCATAACAACGTCGGTATAGAATACGATAGGTGTACCATTAAAGCGGCTGATCTATTGTGCGACCGGAAAATTTCATTGAATGCGGAATAATGAATGGTAAAGGCATTGTATGACGCGTTCTGAATGTATACCGGCTAATAACTAAAAACTAGTATTTTGGAAACTAGTATTTTTTTCCAGTATCCATGCATTATCCTTCCCTCTTACCACTAAAGATCTTACAATTTTTCATGGTATATAATATCTTCCTCATTAATTTTGCAAGCAATATCCTATAGTACAACCCATTACACATTTGAATTTTGTGACTCCTCCATATAACTTACTATTAAATACTTAGAATTTTCCAGCAAACAACAATAAAATTTTGTAATTAACCAAAAGCGAACCAAAAATGTTTCAAAAGATTTCCAAGAGGCAGTACTAAACATGATCGGTTATAACTTAGTTAGATCTAACTGGAAGAACATACACATAAGTGGACGTATTTACCTAATATAACTGATCATTAACAGGAGAATACCTCCTATCTCATCGAAACTTCCCTACACTGATTACACAAATGTAATTCAGAAGTTTAGAGAGATTCGTTTCTGAAGGAGTTTCACAAATCGGGTATTTCTGAGCTTCAATGCCCGTCTACTACATCTTGCAAACGATTATACTGGTGTTTCAGCAAAACAAACCATAAAGCTCTAATGAATTAGCAGAGAGCGACAGTTACAAGGGATGAAGTAACGTGAGGGGAATTCACTGGTTTGGAACGGATTGGCCGCGACTCGCCTCTGGGATAAGACGTAAATACATCTGAAACCGATAGCAGTTGGCTGTCCATTGCATTGACCCTACTCGGGACCGAAAGGAAACCGACAGTTGCCAGTTAACATAATTCGAACGTAACGCGATTTGCTCAGTCGAGAGACAGCCGCAAAGAGAATCAAACGTTCATCCGGCTAAATTAGATTTTAAAATAAACTTTGACGAGAATTGCATTACAAGTCTCCCATGGGTTCGTCGCCGTGTCCCTGTACACACTCAAATTAACCGTTAGAAATAGAACGTTGCAGCTTCTAATGAGACACGCGTCCTTACGATCAAGCACGAGCCAAGATTCTCTTCGGCTTAGCCTTTTATGTTTGCCCCCGTCGTTTCGTTAAGGAATCATTCGTGACCTGGCCTTATTGAATTCAGAGATTTGGTTGCCGAATTTAAATGCTCTTAGTTAGGCTCACATTTCTGGAAGTTTCGCGGGGGCGACGTGGCCAGACGACTCGAGTCGCTAATTAAAATTGTATGGCGGATAATGACAATACATACGGAAATTTAATGGGATTATCACAATTGACTAATTTCGTGGCGAAAATTGCGTTTTTGAAATTTGTAATTGTCGAAAATTACATTGTGGTGTACCAGGAACACCTGGCTAAACTTGATAGTAAGTCGATTAAAAGTTTTGCCAACACACTGTTTGATAAATATTTTCTAAGGACTTTCCGAGTTCTTCAAGGTACTCGAACAAAACTTTTCTTTATGTAGCTGTAATTTTAAAATTACTAGCCAAAAATCTAAAAATTCTGAAAGATAGCTACTATTGCAAGATTAGATTGAAGTTTGCAGAGTTTTCAAAACAATAAAAATGTGGTCGTCCCATAACAAAATTCCTGTTATTCAAACAAAAAACTTATTATACAATGCGTGTTTGAAATGTGCCTATCCATCCCTTTTTGAAGCCTAAGAGCCTAAGATTTTTCTGGGCATCAACAAGACTTCAGTGTATACAACATACAAAGGCTGAATTACTGGACTAGATTCACTTCTATTGCGATGCCTTGAGGAGTGCTGACAAAGAAGACATTGTGAAAAATACAGTATTAATTATAAAATTTTAAATAGAAAGACTATAGAACGAAACTTATTGATGGTATTTTTCCCCCATTTAATTGCGCCTGAATTTTAGCAATTTGTCTGCTGGGAAACCAAGTACAAAAGATCTTTTACCGTAAAAAAGAATAAACGTATACCAATCGATACATTGGATATACACAACAACTCGAATATGCTCCATTTCTAAAAACACATACACCAACTGCAACCCCTTGGCGAGCATCCACCACTGCATAGCTTTTTATGTATATAATCGTTGATAAGCCGAGCAAAGTGAATGCTTGGCCTGCTCCCTTCTCTCCCTATATATATATATATATATATATATATATATATATATATATATATATATATATATATATATATATATATATATATATATATATATCTCCCTCTCTCTCTCACTCACACGCACTCTCTTCTATGAATTTTTGATTTATAACTATCGGAGTTTCTGGCGGATGCAGGTCGACGGCAGATTACGGTGATACGTCTTCGTGAACTTAATTCCTGGCATTTCCCGGGGATATCTGATCCTGAAAAGTTTGACTAACGGTCGGACCCGCTTTCCCGAATGGAGTGCTGAGCCGGGTGTATTTTTGTTTGTGCGGACGGCCATTTAATTCTGGACGCTAGATCAAGTAATTTAAACTTCCATAGTCGCGAAGCGTCACGACGTTAGTGCTATCGATGGTGGGTCTTCGAATCGTATGGGATAACATGGGGGGGGGGTTCTCCCCGGGGATTTTTGTATACTTGGGAACTTCACATTATTGTGCATGATTTCTGATTCAAATTTTATCCCTCTCTTTCGCATTCGATAGTGACAAGCAACATTATGGCATACATACAGTGTAATAGTTATTTCATTTTCTTCATTTGAAATATTTGAGTATTGAATATTTTTATCTGAAAACAAGGGTGTACTTACAGTCTTTTCAAATGGATGTTCTTGATGAAAGAGTTCGCATCGATGTACTCCAGTTTGTTATCCGAAAGTATCCTGAAACAAAACGAAAAGAATATCAATTGCAACAAAGGACGAAGCCGATGGGGAAAAATAAAAGCGTTAGGTAATAATTTTTAGTCCGAGATACACCGTTTCTAACAAACAGACAATTCGATTTAATTTTTCCCTTCTACACTTTATTACAGTATGTAAATGCAGAAAGAACCAAATGCAATCAGAAACGTGTCTGAACTATGCTATTACACGCGTTACATACAAATCAGATGTTATCTACCGGCGGCACATAAGGACATAATTTTTCTTTTTAATGGCATTTGAAAGGCACCGTCACGATTTTTAATTAACAGTGGCACTTACATAAGATAACGTCAAATCTTAGAAACAAAGTTTCATTATTTTTTCGACGTGGTACCTATCCGCGACGTATAATTAAAATCTAATTATTTCATAGCGAAAAAACTTTTTATACCGTCGAGTGGAATAAAAAGCTACCCAGTTTATTCAGCTCCTTAAAAAAACTTCGCTGTTAATGCAAATCAGGCAACAGCGTTGCTTAATAGGCGGGCGTCCTACTATGTCGAGATAGATAAAATTTAGAGACAATGCTGGCTAAACGCTGGATTTTATGCAAAATTTATGATCACTTCTATCTTAGCTGCGTGTTAAACTCCCGTTAGTGCAGTTATAAGCGAGGGGAGGACTTGTCCGTTTAATTAGGGTCCGATTAGGAAAGCGCCAATTTTTCCCTTTTCGCGACGGAGAGGAATTGTCTCATGTATTAATTACGTCAGAGAAAGATACGTCTTCAACTCATCGATACTTACAGCTACATTCGGACGTTTCGTTAATGTGAATTTTAAGACTTGTAGCAAAGTTTGGGCAATATACTTAATTTCATTGATTTAATCTTTAATTTATTTCATACCTTCCCTTTTTCTTAAAACCTATGCAATGAAGCTGTAACTAGGGGAATGCAAGCTTGCCGTTGTGCATCAATAATAATATGACAGTAGTCAATAAACTGCGATAAAATGGTTGACTTCCAAAGCGTCTAAGGGGGTAAAATGTTTGAAAATCACTAACTCCTTTGAGTTGATTGGTGTTAATGCCATGCAAGAATTTCTTTGATACTAAAATAGTACTTCTTGAATTGTCGCATTGCATTTATTTATTAAAGACGCTACTGTTAAAATGGCAGCTGAATACCAACTTGTTGGTTGCTAGAAATCTCACTTTGAAAAACTGTCTGCTGAATTTTTTAATGCTAGCTTCATACTAGTGAAATTACTTACTATTTTTAAATATAATATAGATTTCTTTGTGGTCATGGCATTTCTAATTAGTCATTCCCTCTTCCCGATTTTATGATTCGACACGAGTATGACAGCAGTAACTTGAACCATGCATTAACAATACCCTTAGGGTAATTTATCTACATCTCTATGGATTTCATTTGTTTCAATACCAATTAGCTCATCAGATCCTACGCTCGAACTGCGTAATAAGTCGCTGTAATTTTCCTTTAAGCAGATATCATAAACGACGCGTTACGATTGTCATTACGTTGTGCTCATTGGTGTTATTTTCTGGTTCAATTTTCTTTCGTCAATTAGTTAAGTATAATAGTTAATTCCTGCCTACTTAATTTCTATAATTCGTTTACAATTATCCCAGGCATGCCCAAAAATGGTACGTTCCAATTGCTATCTACACACGGATCACCCTGTAAGTTTCAGTTTATCTCATGTTATCTTTTTGCATCTACTTTCAAATATAGACATCTCCTCTTCTTTTCTTCTCTCTTTTTTATATCTCTTTTTAAGTATAGGTTAAATAATATAAATATTTTGATAACAATTGTTTGAGAAAATAAAGAGAGATAGTTTTATTTCCATAGATTTGATATAAAAAGGAAATTATCGTTATCGGCCTATCATTTAGTAATGATCTAGCAAAGTAGAGTGATATCTATATTTGTAGGTATGTATTAGTTGTAGCGGTATTAATAGTAAACTGTAACAATAAGTATATTTAAATGTAAAAAAGCTTGTAAGAAATAGTATGAAATATTTTGAACATGAACATTTAAACATATATTTTTAATTAAAAATACTAAATGAATACATATACTAAAACAAAATTTGAAATCCAACTACCCACATCTTCTCCAATTCCTTTTCCCTTTCCAGATTCAAAATGGGTATAACTTTGGCCTTGATAATAATCCTCGGGACCTTACTACTCGGCTACTACTTGAAAATGGAAAGGAAGAGGACCTACTGGACCAGAAAAGGGGTCCACACGTATCACACGAACAACACGGACACTATGAACGCGATGAAACTCTCCTACGAGGAATTCCGTTCGAAAGGACTCAAATACGGCGCCGTCAGAATGCTCTCTTTCAGTTTTTTCGTACCCGTCGACCTGGACTTGATCAAGCGAATACTGATCAAGGACTTCGACCATTTCGTCAATAGGACGACAAGCGTGAATCCAAAGGTGGACCCGCTGTTTGCCGACCTCGCGAGGTTGACCGATGGGGCGTGGAAGGCGTTGAGGACGAAACTCACCCCGACGTTCACATCAGGTAAATAAGGGTGTTACTTGGAAAACGAAAGCTAGGTTGAAACTTCTCGATACGCTTACCCAATATACAGCTTCACCAATCTCCCACCAACTTCTTTAATCCTTACAGGCAAAATGAAAATGATGACCCCAACGATCGCAGCGGCAACAAACGAACTAATTGAAGCCCTGATAAAGGAATCATCGATCGGTCCCGTCGACATGAAGGAACTCCTGGCCCGCTTCACGACCGACGTCATAGGCAGAATAGCCTTCGGGATCGAGTGCAACACCTTGAAAGAGGGCGACAACGAGTTCAGGAGGTTCGGCAAGGAGGTGACCCAAAGGACCCTGAAATTCAAACTGTTGCGATTCCTGCCGAGCTGGTTCCTCGACGCGATCGGCCTGAAACTGATGAGCAAGGAGAACGAGGAGTTCATCACGAAGCTGCTGCGGGACATTATCGATTACAGGGAGTCGAAGGACGTCCACAGTAGGGACTTCTTGCATATGTTGCTACAAATAAAGAACAGGGGAAAGGTGTACGACGACGAGAAGATCACAGACGATGGGAAAACGAAGGGGAACTACATGACTTTCTTAGAACTGGCGGCGTCCGCGGTCACCTTTTTCGTTGGCGGATTCGAGACGTCGTCGACTGTGATGTCCTTTGCTTTGCTCGAGTTATCTCAACACCAGGACGTGCAGGATAAGCTGAGGAAGCACGTCAGGCAGATAATAAAGGAACATGGAGGACTGACGTACGAGTCCGTTATGGATATGAATTATTTGGAGCAAGTTATAAACGGTAAACAACTTTCCTGTGGTTGTGAATTAGTACATACATACACACATAAATGTTTTTCCAGTAACACGTTCAAAGAACTTCAAAACGTTCAACATAAAGTTCAAAAATTTTTAGAACGATTTTTGCAAAACAATTTTTTTTTGTAGTTAAATTTACATAGTTTCAGAAAAAAACGTGCGAGATTTTTTCGAAATGACAATGATTGCGATGATTTTCTATCATGTTTTCATTCTCCGGTAGGGGATAAATGTTTCGTTTTACCACTGTCTAATGGATACGCTTGATAATACTATTTATTATTAATTAATACCTTTATCGTTTATATTTTTTGTTATTGATATATGACAAGGCATTGTGAGGAAAGGTGGAGACGATCGTATAATTTTCAGAATACATGATAAAAATTCGAGCAGCACATGTCATCTTTGCGGTGACAAGCACATGTTGGTTAGCAAATAAGAAAAAATTATAAACAAGAAAGTATTAAATAACTATTGCTAATAATTATTAAGAGTCGCCATTAGAGATTAGGGAGAGAATAAGGTTCTATACCCTAGCAGGGGGACGGAACGCAAAAATGTGTTAAAAAAATTAAGCGAGGATCCATTGGGAGTAAAAATTCTCACGTTTTAGCAGTAATCCACGCATCATCCCCTTTCATCCCCTAAAAATTGTCCTAACCTGCATATCGTACTATTCACTCGAATTTATTCACTCTTTTCAGAGACTTTAAGGATGCATCCACCGGCTACGGCTGTCGGGCGAAAATGCAATAAGGACTATCTCATACCAGGTTCGAACGTGACGATTTCCAAAGGAGACCAGGTCATGGTTCCGATCTTTGGCCTCCATCATGACGAACGGTATTACGAAAACCCTTCGGAATTCAATCCGGAGAGATTCGCTCCTGAAATCAGCTCGAAAAGGCCCGCATATACTTTCATACCCTTTGGAGACGGTCCCAGGAGTTGCATAGGTAGATGAATTCATATGTAATGTGATGCAGAGGTTGTTTTGATTATAAAGACACGAATTCAGGCAATAAATAACTACAACAGGTAGGAATTGAGCTTGTGGTAGTTCTTCTCCAAATTATTGTCATTTACACCATGTCATAATGTGCATATTTAAACATATCACCATTTTTAACATCTGCTTTCGTAGGTGCCAGGTATGGTTTCTTGCAGGCCAGAATCGGACTAGCGGCTGTAGTGAGCAACTTTAAAGTTACCCTTAATGAAAGGACCAGCTTACCTATTAAATACAACCGGAGGTCGATTTTGTTAAGCGTCGAAGGGGATGTATGGTTAAATGTAGAGAAAGTAGCATGATCTTAATTACGTTAAAATTATTAGATACATATGAACGATAATGAAATGCACTAATAAACACATTAGGAGACTATTATCATTGTTTTAGTAGGTAATACACGCATAAAATTAGTACTAGCAATTGAAAATAATTTAATTTTCACTTAATGTGCCAATGCAATAACTCCCCTTCTAAACATGTATTCGTGCCAGTGTCAAATTCCTCTGATACATTCCCTATCATATTTAGAGTAATTTCCGGAGACGGATGGTCCTATATAGACGTTTAACATTTTGAAAAGTTCTACCCCTCTTGGTAAACCTTTTTGAAAAACAATGCGCTGATTTTACAGCTGTTTACTTATCCGCCGATTACAGGACTTAAAAACGTTTACAAATATTAATAAGTCAAATCCGAAAAATCGGCCCACCTTTCATATACGAGCGATAAAGATAGCGCGTAGGCACATTGTTTTCTAGGTGGTAAAGCTTAGAGACTAACCTGAATTGTAGTAAATTACTGTAGATGTTACAGAAATATTCAATTTTCATCATTTGGTTTTCACTGTAATCAGCTCCGGTCTTATGTAGGATCGTTTGCCTCTACCTATCCTTTACTAATTATATCTCCTTATTTGTTTAATTCAAATATAGCGTTAATAATGAAAACAAATGAAGTATGATATCGTACGAATGTAAACAAGGACGAATCCTTCGTATATCTACGAGTATGAGAGAGATACAGATGCATGAGTGAGCAAATTGCTGTATCATTTAAACCCGCCGGCCGTGAAATAAAATTAGTCGTAAACAACACATCTATAAGTGAAGTGTCGAAAATGTCGATGTTTGTTGATAGTTTGTTCCAAGTGTAATTCGTTTTTTTAGACAATGGAGCTCATATTGGCATTAGCAGGAGTGTTGATTGCAATAGCGGTGTACATTT
The DNA here is from genome assembly GCA_963576515.1 of Cryptocephalus primarius. Lineage (NCBI taxonomy): Eukaryota > Metazoa > Arthropoda > Insecta > Coleoptera > Chrysomelidae > Cryptocephalus > Cryptocephalus primarius. The sequence goes on from OY754939.1 coordinate 19,757,761, forward strand.
ATATCGACGTGCAGAAGAAGAAAAAGTACTGGAAGAGTAGGGGCTTGCAATCCATCGAGGCTAACACCGTTGACTTCAGGAATATTCTGAAAGACTCGTACGATTTCTTGAAATCTAAAGACTTGAAGCATGGAGGACTGGTCATTTTTACGAAGCCAATTTACTTCCCCATCGATCTGGATATAATTAAAAACATACTGATTAAACACTTCGATTCGTTCCTTAACCACAATTTAAAGGCCAACGAAGAACTGGACCCCTTAAGTACGATGCTGCCTTCACTACATGACGAAAAATGGAAAAATCTCAGAACCAAGTTGACCCCGGCGTTTTCCTCGGGTAAACTTGCCGTTGAACCTTATTTGACTCCAACTTTTGTTCTAAAATTGTACTAAATTTCCAGGTAAATTGAAGACGATGTTCACCACAATGGTATCATGTTCAGACGAGCTGGACAAAGTTCTACGAAAAGAATCTAAAATACGTGAACCGGTCAACATAAAAGACCTAATGGCGCGTTTCACCACAGACATAAAATCGGATCGGTCGGTTTCGGAATCGACTGCAACAGCCTGAAAGACCCAAACAGCGAATTCAGAGTTTACGGGAGGAGGCTAAACGACAACCACTGGAGAAAAAGGGTCTACAAATATTTCCCGAAGAAGATCGTTGAGGCGCTTGGGATCAAGCCAAAGGAGAAGGCAGTAGAGGATTTCTTCATGAACTTAACACGGGAAATTATCGATTACAGGGAATCGAAGAACATTTACAGAAAGGACTTCATGCATATGATGCTTCAACTTAAAAACCGAGGGAAGCTGGTGGACGATCAAAAAATCAAGGACGATGATAGCCAGAAGAAGCAGTACATGAAGTTTCACGAAGTAGCCGCGCAGTGCTTTGTTTTCTTCGTTGGAGGCTTCGAAACTTCTTCCACCCTGATGACTTACACTATGTTAGAACTTGCACAAGACCAAGACATGCAAGAAAAATTACGCCAAGAAATACGAGGAAGCATGGAAAAGCACGGCGGTTTAACCTACGAGGCTGTCCTATCGATGGAATACTTAGACCAGGTCCTTCACGGTAAGTAGTTGCCCTTTATTAATCCAACTGTGTTGTTACTAAATCAATTTTATTACAGAATCCTTAAGGAAATATCCTCCAGTGTGGGCAACGGACAGAGTATGCAATAAAGAGTTCAGAATACCCGGAACAGATGTCGTCCTCGAGAAAAATATACAAGTACTCATTCCGATCAAACAAATTCATCACGACCCGGATTATTACCCGGAACCGGATAAATTCATCCCTGAAAGATTTAGTACCGAAAATAAGGCCAAGAGGCATCCAATGACATTCCTGCCGTTTGGGGAGGGACCCAGAATGTGCATAGGTAGGAGATAAGTAATAACAGTTTTCAATAACGTGGTAAAATTATTTTCTATAATCGTAGGAGCGCGACTAGGATTGTTGCAATCAAAAGTGGGATTGATAGCGGTATTAAGGAATTTCAATATAGAGCTTAATAAAAAGACTAGGCTTCCAATAGAGTATTCATTAGGATCGGGTATCGTAACGGTAAAGGGCGACGTCTGGTTGGACATCAAAGAACTGTAACATCGGAAGGATTCTTTTTGTTAGTTCCAAGTTTACACCTTGGTGTTAAAATATAATGTAAACGTGGAACTATTACCATCGTAACGCTAAGTCATTAGAATCGTTCAGCTAGTGTAAGGTAACAATACCAATAAAAAGTTTAATCCATTAGTTTTTGCAGTTGCATCTTTGCTTTTCGTTAACCAAATTTACCCGTTTTAAACTGTATAAATAAAGCGTTTGATTGTATCACTGTAATCGATAGTGCAGTAAATTAGAAATTGTACTATAGTACAGATTTAGAATTGTAATGCAACGGGGGAAATTAAATTAGTCGTTTTATTTCCAGTCTTGAGACTTTGAGTAGGCGTTAAGATACTTGTCTATACGTTACCTTAAATGAAATGACTATTACAGGTAAATACATAGAAAACATCGCGTATGGAGGAAATAAAAGACAAGAGATATAACTGGAGAGTTTTTACAATTCATGAACAATTATGTGTGTTAATTAGACATATTTGCATCAATACTGAAGTCAGTAATTACGTGTAGTATGTTCAGAGTAAATTTAAGCAGCCATAAATAATTTTACGACCACATAAAACTTCACAGCACGCAAGCCGGTTCTGTAAAACATGTCACTCTCGTATTGTAAAATGTGTTGTGTGTATAAATCTTTGTGTCTATGACTATGTGGGTCCGGAAAAGCTTCGGACTCGAATAGATCCAGAGAAATTCGAGAAAATTCGAAATTTCAAATCTTCAGCTCAAATTTGAGCCTTCAACGTATTGTTATTGGTTGAAAAGGTTGTCTGAAGAACTAACTGCATCCGTTGTTTCTTTTGAGAGCCCCAAAGTATGTGGATATATAGAATTTCAATATTAGCTTGTAGTTAGATGAACGAATTTCATTATTGTTGTTAAGGTCAGGAAATTTTTATTTAAAAATCAATCTAGAACGACTGAAAATGCGAAAAATGTCAATGACAAGGCAAAAGCTCGCTATATAGAATCAATCAATACTTAGTACCATATTTAATTCTAAGAAAATAATGCGCTGATAAACATACTCAGTACTCTAACAGATAGATGGTGGCGTTAAGATTAATCAAGACGATTTCAACGTAGTTCTAATGAAATAACTCAATAATCCATCGATATTAAGAATTTGCATTACGACACATTTATTTCATCGGTAGATATGACGCGTTTGTGGTTCACCGCAACCAATGATTAACACACCTTATCTACACATCAATAGCCGTAACGTCACATACTTTATTCGTGTAAATGGCAGAGAAAACGATTCCCTCTTTATTCCCCCATTAGCGACCATAAATCCCACGTAATTTTGAGGAATCATTCCCCGATAACGATAACTCCGATATCGGCATTTAATTGAATCGCATGGTGATTCGTCGAACGAGTCGCCACTGAAACAGCAATTAAACTAGACCTTATCTACGAATTAAGAATTTCTATTCTGCCCGATCACGCTCGACGGGAAGTTGTGAATATGGAAAGTGTCCAATGAAGAGCCGACAATAACAACAACAACGACAATACCTTAGTTAACAAAAGTCGTTGGGAGCGTTTAAATGGTCCTGTTTAATTGTTGATTCAAGTCAGTGCGGAGGTGCGACGAGGGCGGTAAGTGCTAATTTAAGGTGGAAACGTTACTTTGCAGTATGCATTCAGTTTTGAAAAATAAGTAACTGTAATTAAGGTAATTACCCGTCATAATTATCTCGGCACGATTGCATCGATATGCACGCTTCACATTTGATTTTTAATATGTGTAAGTGCTGAGGTGCGGCGAATTATTTTTCATCCTCGTTCGTCGCCGTTTCACATTTGTTTGCGTTAGTTACTTATCCACGTTTTGGATTTTCATCCTGGTGCATGAGTCATTCCCTGTACGGGAATTTTCAGTGAATCGTTGCTCAAGGCGAACTCTTCAAATAACACATACGATATATCTTGTATCTGGTATGACGAATAATTCGTACGTACTTATAATCAGTAATCATTTTACGTGCCTGTTCAATGTAAATACCGCCGCTATTGTTTTAAAAACGCGCAAATCTACCAGATTCGGAAATAATTTTAATCTTCTGTTATTGTTTATCTCGATGCGATAGTTGATAACATTTAGACAGTGCAGATATTTATGGTTAACGATAATTACGATAAGTGAACGATAGGAAAACCCGACGAAAATATTTACAACGTTACATTCTTCTCACCACCATTTTCCAGCTACCTAACAACAACTCCTTACTTATTTACAGCCAACCAAAATGAACTACTTAATCCTGCTGATGATAGCAATATGCTTCTACATCTACCTGTACCTAAAATGGATGAAGGGCTACTGGACGAGAAGAGGCCTAACCACCTACAAACTTAAATCCATGAACCTTAGGGCGGCCCTGGCAGATTTATACCAGGACTTTCGCTCCAAAGGGTTGAAACACGGAGGATTAGTATTGCTGACCAGGCCGATTTACGTCCCATTGGACTTGGAGATACTCAGGTGTATAATGCTGAAAAATTTCGATCACTTCGTCAACCACGGGGGCTACATTAACGAGAAAGCCGACCCCCTCTCGGCGCATCTGTTGAATCTCAAAGACGACAAGTGGAAGAGTCTCAGGGCGAAGCTGACTCCGACCTTCACGTCAAGTAGGTGGTTTGTTTAAATTTTAATCAGCCGATAAAGTTGTCGAAACAAGGCATGCTTTGAATACCATTCTAACGGCCGGTTTCAGTCATCGGTATGCTATGTTGGTCACACCTTGGATTGTTTTACCCGTTTCCCCACTCACTAGCACAACGAGAGGACATGTCCTTCCAGCCTATGCGAAAAGCCACGGCGCTTGCTTTCCATCCTTTCCTCTTTCCTTCTAATGTGTATAGAGTAGTAATCTTCGCAGGTAAGGTAATAGTAACTTCCATGTTTTCCGTACGTCTCTAGTGTCGAACGCTCCCAGTGCGCCTCATTATCCTACTACTTTCCAGGTAAGATGAAGATGATGTTCCACACGATGGTCGACTGCACGAAGGAACTGGTCAACATCCTTGACGCGCACTCAAGGATGGGCGATCCGGTCGACGCCAAGGACGTCCTTTCGCGCTTCACCACCGACGTCATCGGTTCCGTCGGTTTCGGGATCGAATGCAACAGCCTGAAGGATCCGGACAACGAGTTCAGGAAGTACGGCCGCGAGATCGTCAGGCTCACGTGGAGATCGAAGGTCGCCAGGAGGGTCCCCTCTTCGATACTCAAACTGCTCAATTTCAGCTCGAAAAGCAGGGAGGTGCAGGACTTCTTCATCAACCTGACGAAGGACATCATCAGGCACAGGGAGTCGCACAAGGTGTACAGGAAGGATTTCATGCACCTGCTGCTCCAGCTGAAGAACAGGGGCGAGATCGTCGACGACGATAAGATCATGGAAGGCGACAGGAAGGGGCAGTATCTCAATGTCAGCGACATAGCGGCGCAGTGTTTCGTGTTTTTCGCGGCCGGCTTCGAGACGTCCTCGGTTCTGATGTCTTTCGCCATGTTAGAGCTGGCGAAGGCTCAGGATATCCAGGATAAGCTGAGGGAAGAGCTGCAGAGGGTGCTGAAGAAACACGGGATGCTCTCTTACGACGCTATCATGGAGATGGATTATTTGGATCAAGTTGTTAACGGTAAGGACACTACTCATACTTGTTATTCGCGATAGTATAGTTTGTATCAGCAACTGTACTTTAGTGTTATCATCTTTCGTAAAGATGGCGCTTCTGATGACTTCTTGGAGTGCATGAAAAATTCATGGGTAATGTACAATTGGTTAATTAAAGAACAACAGTATTATGATAGGAGTGGACAGTAAACTCGATTTGCCAGGAACTTATAGTGATAAATTTAAAACTTTCCTTGTTTCGCCCTTGAAAAGCCATAAACACAATAGTAGCGCTTTCATTTACCAAAGAAAATACTAAAACTTTCTGAAAAAATGTATCATTCTTATAGAAGAACGTTGTAGTTGTTTAAAATATTTTTGAACCAAACCTTCGCATTCCGAGGGACGATTTGTATGTATAATGAAGTAGTTTGCTATCCATTGCAATCAAATGGAGTGTAGATCGTCTTCTCGTTCATATACTCAGGTATATTATACGCTCAGGTAATTAAATTTAATATAGCGTATACGATATGAAAAAATGTTATAGGCCATAAAAATGTAATGATTGATTGCAGTGGCTTCCATTAGATTAAGATAATTATTTTTAAAATATTATCGGACTAATAATTCCTATACCCACTCAGCTGTCACTTAGGAACTGATAGGCAATAGTAGGCTTTGCAAGTTTTTTTTTACAACAATTCAATTTATTATATTTGTCGTTTATTTTTCTGCTATTAATAAATTTATTGAAATATTGCTGTTTGATAGATTAAGACACCAACAAACGTAATGTATTTATCGTTAAAACTGTTTGCTTTATGATCATTATTCATTTATTGCCGAATTCATTGCAACATTGTTGCTATTTGTTAATAACTGAAGTTCGGGAAATATACACCAAAAATAAGCTACTGCCAACTTTAAGATGCGCATATTTTATGCAACAGAATATGTATATACACGCATTTTGCACATATCCAATTTCACCCTTTACGTCCTAGTTTAATTCCCCATAATAATTTTCAGAAACTCTAAGGCTGCACCCGCCGGCTTTTGCAACGGGTCGAGTTTGCAATAAGGACTTCAAAATCCCAGGCACGGATCTGACCATTAAAAAAGGGACGAGCGTATTAATACCGATTTATTGCCTCCACCACGACCCGGAGTATTACCCGGAACCTTCCAGGTTTGACCCGGAAAGATTCTCCAATGAGAATAAATCCGAGAGGGACCCGATGACTTTCATGCCTTTTGGGGAAGGGCCCAGAATGTGCATAGGTAACTAGAAACAGGAATATGGGTTAGGGTCAATGTATCTGCAAGTATTGCATGTGTATATACTCCTATACTTTTGGTAACAATCACGTTAATCTTATGCCTTTTATAGTAGTAGCAAATGTAAGATCAACTATTTTCTTTCAGGAGCTCGTTTTGGTCTTCTCCAATCTAAAGTGGGATTGGCATCGATGTTGGCCAATTTCAAAGTGACGGTCAATGAGAGAACTAAACTTCCTATAGAATACGACGATAATGCCTTTCTGCTGGCTGTCAAAGGAGATGTTTGGCTAGACGTTACCAAAATAGAGGACTAAATAACTATTTTGTCGCAGAAACAAACATATAATTAGACTTACATATTTATCATAAAATTCTGAACTCTCCTAATTTAATTGTGTTTGAGTTATGACTATCTATAGAACTCCAAATTTAACTAAGAAACTGTAAATATGGTTTAATACGTATGGTTAAGTGATAGGTATTATATTCAAATTTTATACACTTTAAATACAAGTACTATTTTGTATTAGACATACTTAGAGCCATAAATGACTAAATAGACGCACGAAATTCCATGATATGCTTTTTGTATGATACCTTATTGGGAAGTACCCAGCATGTGCGCAGGTGCACGATATACAAATGTGATGGAATCAAACCAGAAATATGGACATAAGATGGGATCAAAGTACAAATACACATTGTAACATATAGGATCATACTTGACACCTTTACTTTTGGTAACAATGACTTGAATCTCTCATATCTCACTTGAAAAAGATTGCGTTGATTATTAAGTAAATGAAGTAAAGCTTCCATTGGCGTTACAGTAAAACGGGCCCGTATGGTCAACCATTTTGACAGCGGCCACTTGGCCGATATCATTTTTTTGATTTAATGGAAAAAAAATTCAAGATATCCAAAAATTATAATTCAAAAGCAAAATTAAAGTATTTCATCCATAAAAAAATTTATTTCAGCAATAGGGAAACGAGAACCTACCATATTAACCCCTAATATTTTCTACTTAGTTTCTTGATTGACTTCACCCCAGTTTTAATGCTCTTAAATGGTTCTTTGAATTAAGTTAGTAGAATAAAATATGGGACAGTTCCTATATTGTACGTAGTGATTTAACGAATTTAATTGATTTAATCTTGGTCAAATTCCAAAAAAACTGTCGTAACTCCTAATTGCATAATAATGAGGCTCAGATCACCGACATGTAACAAAGTTAAGATAATAACGCTAATTTAGTACTAAACTAACTCTGCTACAAGGAATTAGGATTGAATAAAGGTCTGCCGGCACAGCTATTAGATAATCTAATTTAACGAGTCGACGGTGATGAGTAATTTAGAAGCATTCAAAGTGTATGTTTGTTTTGTGAAAATGCTTAATCACTTCATTAAATAAATAGACGTGCTACGATACAGATTTATGCAAATGTAATTCGCACATGATGCGAATGTTTCGTCGGTTTGATTTAAAACACAGTTAGATTATTTGGGAGAGACTAAATTGGAATAATAGTAAGTAGATATGGGACCGTCAGAATATATTTTATTAATCATTGGATACTCGTATTAAAACCATCGATTCAGTAATACCGACGATACTAATAACTATTTGATTCTACCTTTAAAGGCTTCAGAACCATGCTTCTGTTCCTGGTTGCCCTGGCAGCTTTCCTGCTCTACACCTATATAAAGTACGCGAAGACTTATTGGGACAGAAGAGGCGTCGAGGTGTACAAAGGAGACTTTACCAAATTGAGCGAGGCAATCCCCGAAGTGTACGACTACTTCAAGTCCAAAAAACTCAAAGGAGGCGGAATAGTTGTCCTCACCAAGCCTATCTATATGCCAGTCGACTTGGAAGTCCTGCGCTCAATAATGATTAAGAATTTCGATCACTTCGTCAACCATCGTAGTTACGTCGACGAAATACACGATCCTCTCACGGGAAACTTGCTCAATTTAAAGGATGAAAAGTGGAAAAGTCTCAGGGCTAAGCTGACCCCTACGTTTACATCAGGTAAATCAGAGGGCAAAGGCCAAACAGGAAATGTCAACGTCAAAATTATTTGATGAGATAGTTATTAATTATTTTTAATTTTTTGATTGCCCCATGTTACTGTTTTCCCTTTCAGGTAAGATGAAAATGATGTTCCAAACAATGATGGAATGCACCACGGAGTTAATTAACGTACTGGATGAGTGTGCTACCATTGGCGATCCAGTGGACGTAAAAGACGTTCTGGCACGTTTCACCACCGACGTAATCGGCTCTACAGCTTTCGGGATAGATTGCAACAGCTTGAAAAATCCCGAGAACGAATTCAGAAAGTTCGGACGGCTAACCACTCTAAGGACTTGGAAAAGGAGGGTAACCAACATCGTACCGCACAAACTCCTCAAGTTGATTCGTTTCAAAAGGGTCGATCCACGAATGGCAGAGTTTTTCATTAATCTGACGAAGAAGATAGTGGATTACAGAGAATCAAACAATGTCTACAGGAAAGATTTTGTGCACCTTATGCTGCAGCTGAAGAATAGAGGGAAGGTATCAGACGATGAGAAAATAATGGAAAGTAACAAAACTGGGGAATACATGAAGATTACCGAGATTGCTGCCCAACTGTCTGTCTTTTTCGCTGCTGGATTTGATACTTCTTCAATCCTAATGTCTTTTGCATTATTGGAACTGGCCCAGGCTAAAGACATCCAGGACAAACTGAGAGAAGAAATAAGAAGCGTCATAAAGAAACGAGGCCAACTCACTTATGACGCTATAATGGAAATGGAATATTTAGACCAAGTCGTTAACGGTAATAAGAAAAATATTTATCTGCATTTTGCAGCATCGGTACATAATTTTATTTATTTCAGAGACCCTAAGACTCCATCCTCCAGCTTATGTTACCGACAGGAGATGCAACAAAAATTTCCAGATTCCCGGTACCAATTTGGTAATCGAAAAGGACGTCTCCGTTTACACTCCCATACTTGGTATTCACCACGATCCAGAATACTATCCAGAGCCACTAAAATTCAAGCCAGAAAGATTCTCGGCAGAAAACAAGAAAACAAGGGATCCGATGGCCTTCATACCGTTCGGTGAAGGCCCCAGAAGTTGCATTGGTGAGAATACACGTGAAGAATATTTATTTGGGGTAAAAACTAATTCGCATTCCAGGTTCGAGGTTCGGATTACTTCAATCGAAAGTTGGATTAGCTACCGTAATAAATAATTTCGAAGTCGCTCTGAATAACAAGACGAAAATGCCAATAGAGTATGATCCCAAATCATTGTTGCTGGTAGCCAAGGGTAATATATGGCTGAATATCACGAAAGTTCAGTAAAACGTATCTACCGAATACTCGACGTATAACATGAATATTTTCTAAGCAGCTTCTCGATAATATACTGATAACAACTTATCGAAAATAATCTCGACTTTTCGGCCAAAAATGAATTAATATTCCATGTAGTATTATTTTTAAAACTCAAATTAAAAATAATTCTTTTGGGCTTATGTGCTTTGTTTTCTATTCGCATCCCGACAAATATTCAAAATACTATATGCATATTTAATATCAACGACAGACAGGCTGTGTCGAAAGCATCTTCGAGGAAACCAAAAAAGGAAATTAATTCAACTGGAAAACTCATTTCCACTCAGGAAAATTTAAGAGATATTATTTAGGCTGTCGTTGGAGGTAAACCGAAAAAACAAGATATAAAAAAGAAAGTAAATAGCATAACAATTATCTAAATTATCAATTCTCTTGGTAAGCAACTATGTTGATACTATAACGTTTACGGTAGACATACATTAATATTTCACATTCCGAGTTGATAACTTTGATACCTGGAAGCACCCAGAAGGTATACAGGTACACCATAAACAAATGTGAAGGAATAACCCTGGTACAGGAATATACGTTCAGATCAAAGTACAAGTGCATATTGTCTGTGATCACTATTAACAACTACGCATTTTGTCATAATTATGTTTACCTTTTATATCTCATGTGAAATAAAAATTAGCGTGTTATTAGGTACATGGAGTAAACTTTCCATTGGCGTTACACCAAAATCAAACGTCTCATTAATACCGTCATATGAAATAAATAACTGTCTTTTAAATTTCTTGTAGGAGTTTCTATTGGTCTTCTCCAATTCAATGTCGATTTTGCATTAATATTGTATAATTTCACAGTGACGTTCACCAAGGAAAATAAACAAGGCCCCAATTATCTACGTACATTAGTCCTACTATGGCACTGGACCTCGCCAATGTTCTATTAAACCTTTAAATAGTTACTGAAGCTAAATAATCTAACTTAGGTAATCGAAAGTTAGAATTCAGTATATTGTACGCAAAAAATTTACTGACTCATTTTAATTAATTTTGGGCAAAATTCAAAGCACTGTCATAGATTGTAATTTTATAAATAATCAGCTTACATTAATACTAATTTAGTACTAACTGGATATTTTAAAACAATACTGTTGCTAGGAATAAATTTTGAACCTGAAGGCACAATTTTTGGTAAATACAATTTTACGAGTCGACGCTGATGGGAGATTTAGAGTAATTCAAAGTCTACGTTTGTTTTGTAAAAATGCTTTATCATTTCATTCAGTAAATGAACATATCTCCATACAGTTGATTGCAAACAACGCTAATATTCCAACGGCCTGATTTGAAACATATACATATACACACAAAATATATGTTAACCACGGTAGTTTACTGCAGACTTTAAAATAATTTAATACATAGGTAAGTATCGACTTTTCGTATTGAAGGTACAAATTTAATAATGCAAACGCCACTAATAAGTATCTGATTTTAGCTTTAAAGGCTTTAGAACCATGTTTCTGTTTCTGATCGCCCTGGTAGGTCTCCTGCTATACACCTACGTCAAGTACGCGAAAACTTATTGGGACAGAAGAGGGGTCGAGTCGTACAAAGGAAAATTTTCCAACGCGAAGAAGACAATCCCCATAGTCTACGACTACTTCAAATCTAGGAAGGTTAAAGGAGGCGGAATAGTTATCTTCACCAGACCCATTTACATGCCTGTCGACTTGGAAGTCCTGCGCTCGGTGATGCTCAGGAATTTCGATCATTTCATCAATCACAACAGTTACATCGACGAGATACACGATCCCCTCACGGGACACCTGCTCAACTTGAAGGATGAAAAGTGGAAGGGTCTCAGGGCTAAGTTGACCCCTACGTTTACGTCAGGTAAATTAGAGGGCTAAGGCCAAACAGGAAACGTTAACGTCGAAATTATTTGATGAGATAGTTATTATTTATTTTTAATTTTTTGACTGCCCCATGTTATTGGTTTCCCTTTCAGGTAAGATGAAAATGATGTTCCAAACAATGATGGATTGCACCACGGAACTAATTAACGTACTGGATGAGTGTGCTACCACTGGCGATCCAGTGGAAGTGAAAGACGTCCTGGCACGTTTCACCACCGACGTAATCGGCTCTACAGCTTTCGGGATAGATTGCAACAGCCTGAAGGATGCCAACAATGAATTCAGAAAGTACGGACGACAAATCTCTCAAGTAAACTGGAAAAGGAGAGTACCTAGTATCGTACCGCACAAACTCCTCAAGTTGATTCGTTTCAAAAGAGTCGATCCACGAATGGAAGAGTTTTTCGTTAATCTGACGAAGAAGATAGTGGATTACAGGGAATCAAACAATGTCTACAGGAAGGATTTTGTGCACCTTATGCTGCAGCTCAAGAATAGAGGCAAAGTGTTAGATGACGAAAAAATAATGGAAAGTAACAAAACTGGAAAATACATGAAGATTACCGAGATTGCTGCCCAACTGTTCGTCTTTTTCGTTGCTGGATTTGAAACTTCTTCAATCCTAATGTCTTTTGCATTATTGGAACTGGCCCAGGCTAAAGAGATCCAGGACAAACTCAGAGAAGAAATAAGAAGCGTTATAAAGAAACGAGGACAACTCACTTATGACGCTATAATGGATATGGAATATTTAGACCAAGTCGTTAATGGTAATAAGAAACATTTATTTCTGCATTTTGCAGCATCGGTACATATGTTTATGTATTTCAGAGACCCTAAGACTCCATCCTCCGGCTTTTGCTACCGACAGAATATGCAATAAAGATTTTCAGATCCCCGGCACTGATTTAATAATCGAAAAGGGCGTGACCGTTCTCGTCCCTATAATTGGTATTCACCACGATCCAGAATACTACCCAGAGCCACTAAAATTCAAGCCAGAAAGATTCTCGGTAGAAAACAAAAAAGCACGGGATCCGATGGCCTTTTTACCGTTCGGTGAAGGCCCCAGAAGTTGTATCGGTGAGAATAGATGCGACGAATTTTTATTTTGGATAAAAACTAATTTGCATTCTAGGTTCACGGTTTGGATTACTTCAATCTAAAGTTGGACTAGCTACGGTAATTAATAATTTCGAGGTTGCTCTTAATAACAGGACCCAATTGCCTGTAGAGTATGATCCCAAAGCATTGTTGCTAGCGGCTAAGGGTGATGTTTGGCTGGATATCACGAAAGTTCAATAGAACGTATTTTCACCAAACCATAATGCGTATTCTCTAAACTGTTTCTCGACGATGTTATTATTAATTATTATAAAAATTAATCACTGTTACAATTTACTCATAACAAATTATCGGAAATAATCTCTTACTGCTTAATAAAGGTTGGACCTTGGATCAGGGCATTATTAACATTCTTTTATTTATGCATTAAAAAATATGTACATTATCTATCAATTTCTGTTAGACAATGAAATTATTTTAGGAACGCGCCTTTCAAACAGACTTAAAAAATTTCCGTCATATTTCGAAGTAATTTTTTACTACAGTAAGCACAACGCGACATTTATAATTTTTTTTGAGAGCGTCGCGAGGCGAGAGCGACGCCCATTAATCATTTTTTCATTAAATTAGCAATTACGTTCCAGTGAGAAGGTTCAACGAAGAGCACGAAAATGATGAGTTTGTGAAAGACTATTGTACCCGTTTTCCATTTTTAAACAGCCAAGGGAACATTCTGAAGGGTAATTTTACTGAATGTCAGGGTAAGGGACAGGTGAGGAAAAGATAACGTTGTTGTTTTACTTGATTAAAGGTCTGTGAAATGATAAAGATAATTTTAGTCGGGCATGGGAAGTAATTATGAAGTAAGGAAGCGGTCCAAGATTGAAAAAAGTAAATTTAGGATGTCCACTGTTGAAAGGGATAAACTCGTCAGGTTCCTCAAAGTTTCCCGAAAAACGCTATCCAAAAATACAATCGGATTAATCTACACGACCCCAATTCCCCATAAAACTTTTGCCTAAAAGAAAAACACTTCCCGTACTCCCACAAACTTTCAATACATCCCTTTTGTAAACATCTGAATATTCAGCTTAGGGACGTCAACAGGGGTGGGAGGAATTTTTATTTAGTCTTTATCGTGTCTCCGGCATTCGAACGGTACATGGATATTGGGTAAATGTTATAAGGAACCTGTTTTCCCAAAGAAAATTTGTACAAGCGACCTTTAAACGTCACTGTAGCTTCAAGAAAATAACGAACACCCCAAGAAATTAAATATGATATAATATTTAAAAATATATATCCAATTCCAAATTCAAAATTGCTAGTGTTTGTATTTTGTGTAATTTGATGAAGGGTTTTTTTTGAAAATTTCTTTAAAAATGTTGATACCAAGTATGCTCCCTAAATGTCATTCTTATTATTACTAAAGCATGGATATTTATTGACCACTGTAATTTTAAAGCACACTGTTTATTTTTGGAAAAAAATTCTTTATAGTTTGATGCATATGTGTAGGTTATTTTCCAACTGAAATATCTTTTCTGGTTCTTCTTGGCAATTTTCCAAATTTTTTTAAATAACATTGAATTTTTAAGGAAATAAGAAATTTTCAAATTTGTATCTGACACTACTGTAAGGTGTAATTGTGTATATTAACTGTCTTATAGTCGTGTTTTGCAGTGAATTTAAATTAAAATGATAATATTACTCCTACCCACCTATACAAGCATTAATTAGAGCATTTCCACAGTAAATCCAATATTTCACCTTTAACATTCAATTTCCCACAGAAATGTGGTAGATGGCAATTTTAAAACTCGACAGCTTGGACATCTTTGCAATGCTCGAAGTTGACGCAATTTTATTTCTATAAAGCCAGTTTCTCATTTCGTCCAAAATCTATCAAACCCCCGCTCGTATACTTAAAACTAGAAGAACCGTTGGTGTAGCGACAATACTTTGTTTACTTGTGCTCGCAAAGTAAAAAGTAAAAAGCTCGCAGCTTATTGGGGGTGACCCGTCCTCGTAAAAACCCGAAAACGAGACTCCCCTTAGCCTTTTGCCGGGAGCAGATGAATTAATGCACTCCGAGGAAGAATGATGAAGAAGGTGTCAACGTTTTTATGAATGCTTCTAATTTTGAATATGGTAAAATGTGTAGCCGTTCAGCATGATGGATTGGAACGAGGATCGATCAAGATTTCGGCTGCGGAATGAAAAAGCGTTTTATTAACGTTCGTATCTTATGCATATATATACGTTAGATGTATCGGATGTCGATGAGAGTGGATGTTAAAGGGTAGAAATTTATTGTGATTTATTTGGCTGGGAGGATTCGTAACGAATGACCTGGAGGTTTAAATTTATCACTTACTGAATCTGCACTGTGGCGTTTGTGTGATCCGCACTATCTTTCAACGTATCGAGGCACAAAATCCTAAAGAAACATCTCCTTTCCAGTATTGTGTGTACGCGATATTTCTTTAGAAGGATCTCGCTTTCTCTTCTTTTGTGTCCGATGAAAGAAAAATAAACATATCGCCGAAAAATTCACAAACACATTAGGCCGTTGTTTATGTTCGCGGGGATGTATCAACATCGGTATTAAACTTTCGTTTTGTCAATGTAAAAAGCGGAGTTTATAAACACTACGCTAACAAAAGTATGACATGCCATTTGTTATTTTTGGCGTCCTTCGGGGTAAGCGCCGCGCCGCTTTTAAAACGCAAGACACGATGCAAATACCTACCGAGATGTCGACGGATCGAGAATTGAAGAGGTAATGTAAATTTAAATACATGAATCATTTTCAGTTCATTTCAGAGTATGTAATACTAATATAAAATTTATGCTAACTGGTATGCCCAAGAACATCCCGTACATGCATACTCTAAAGTTTAGCACATTTTTAAATTAAGAAAAAGTTCATTTGATCAACATCGATTGCTGAAAAATTATGATTTTAAGAGCCAAATAGAAAGGCGAAGGATGCAGAAACGCTATCCCCAATTGCCTGCTGAACAATCCTGCCGTTTCATCGTGTACATCGGTTACGCCCACAAACGCTTTCCTCAGTAGTGAAAAATAAAAAGGTCTTTTAAATTTTTGGACTTTCTACTAGAAATCCTTCTATCGTTCGGAATTTTAAAAATATTGTTAATACCAGCGTGCACGTTTCATTCAAATAAAAATTATATGAGGTGACTAAGTAACGGTATTACGATAGATAATTCTCATATGCGCAGACTATGAACGAGAGAGAGAAAAAGAGAGCATAGTAAAAGAGAGGAACGTTAAATCTCAAATCGTAGGAGCGAAAAGCAAAAAAAGGGCCGTGAGGAGAATTCAACCTCCGTTCGCTTGCCGTGTTGGGTGTCGTATTTTTCTACTGACTCCTGCGTAGATCTGTGTGACCAATATTGACAAAAATATTTACCCTAAGAATTTTAAGGAAATCTTGATACCTACTATAGAACATATAAATTGTAGTTTAGGAGGGTTTTATACGAAGATTAAATTCGTCCCACGCCTACAGTGCCTTATCGTGTTATTTAGAAAAACGCTCCCCTAGCGCCTTAAAGACGTACCCGGAATCAACTCGATTATTGAAACGTACACGTCCTTTCAGTCTTTCAGGAAGACGCCGCCAACAAATTGCGACGTTTCACCGTCCTCTCCCTCAATCTTCCCCTTTTCTCCCTGTCGATCGAACCACTTTTTTGCGCCTTACGTTTCGACATTCGGCGTTTTCAATATATTTCTGGCGAACGAGGTTATTAGTGTCAAGGAAAAGGTATGCCGTATAGGTATATTGGATTTTCGCATGAATTTCTTGTCGTTTAGATAACGCCAGTTTTTTCTGGTCCTAATTCGCCTCATACATCAAACGGAGATCCGTTTATGCTCGACTCAAATATTGGGAAAGGTACGAAAAATTGTTTCTTTTCTGGGTTCTAGTAGAACGTTTCCATGGAGAAATGGTAACACTACAAATGAATGAGTGAACTAATAAACTACGGTAAATGGTAAGAAGCGCTAATACCCAAAAATATGATTTATGCCCATGAATCTAGATAAATGTTGTTGTCTCATAAATTTCGGCATGTACTGTCATGTTTATTGGTATAAACGTCCGCATTTTAACGTGACGGTGCATACTCACGTCATTATTATCAAAGATATTTTAAAATGTTGTTGAAAGAAACAAGGGAAATTAAATTTGTCTAAAAATTATTTGATTTTTGCGATCAGAGCGGTAGCGCCAGGGAAACGTATATTTTGTTGCCCTAAAATTGGAATCAAAATGTTTTCAATTTACTCCTTCAGTTCTTAAACTACGTCTCTACTTTAAGCACGCTAATGCAAACGCTCCAATTTACGACATAACTAACGATAAGTTTCCAAACACCGCTTTAACGACGGAACCCCTTCAACCGCACTATACGCTGCAATACCCAAAGGTGGAGTAATTTATCTTTATCTTTACTACCCCGTCTCAGATACATCTCGAAAGTGGAAGTGATCGAGGAGATGGAACATAAAATAGGACCGTCTTTGGGTAATGTGTCTGCGATATGTCCATAACAAGGCATTGACAGGGTGAATGGTCCCTATATTACTTCTCATCTTACTCGTCTCCGGTCCTGTCTAACATAGGGTGGGACGAGATTTTATGAATCCAGAGTGTATACAAAAGTTGTTATGCGGAAAATAGAAGGTGGGTACTTACAATTCTTCCAGGTAGGCGTAACGAGCCAGGGACGTCTCGTTGATGGCAGTTATGTTGTTACTCGTGAGATCTCTGGAATAAGGAAAGAATATGGTCAGTGATAAGAAATTCATATGGATTCTTAACAGAAAGTGAAAATCACTATAGCCCATCAGAGCATAGTGAAAAATTTTACAGGAGAAACATACAATTCTCAATTGTACCGCGGATCTTGTCTAACATTTCCTCACTTTCTGCTAATAACAAGCGGTTATCGCTATAAGCCGCACTGGCACTGGTAAGAAATAATTCATCGTCATTCCCTTCACCCCCTATCCGCCTTATCAAGATTTAATATAAAGGAAGAACGGAAAAAGTTGTCCCGTTTAAACCACCGACAAGTTAAATAGCGTCGGCAATTCCGCTGCAGCGAGGGCGTTCGCAGAAATAAACCCATATAGTTCACTAAGTCCAAATGAAACTGTAATAGAACTTGCTTGAGCTACTTATTGCACGCCATTTGCTCTCCTTTGTCTTGCTCCGAATTTACAATTCGCCACCGTTGTTGCAACTGCACGGGAATGATACAATTTCGGGAGGGGAAAGTTCTCGAAATTATCAAACGACCCCTCGGGAGGCGTGCCATTCCGGCAAAATGTTGAATGTTATCCGTGCTATACCCGCTGATTTGTTAAATGCGCGGTATGCGGAATAGGCGTATTTAAATTGCGCTAATAACGTACCGACAGGAATAATTCATAAAATTAATTAGTTAGGTAATCGATGTTGCGAAGAGACGTGCACGTGGAAATAACTCGCATTAATGGGAATAATTTTCGTAAAAACGTTGAGGACGTAAAGGCACACCCACTGGAAAATAAAGTAGTTACATTGAGAATTATTAAATTATGAAAAAAGTTCCAGACATCCTGTATATATAATTTCCTATAGCAAAATACAAAGAATTTTCTGCCCTTTGTGTCTCTTTAACCATCACCACATTAGGCAATTGCCTTTTTCCATCTTTCAAAGGATACAAGGAACTCCTGCTGATGAAGTCGTTTACTGTTTATGACAGCATTAGCCCGACATTAGCATAGAAACGGATGTAAACATCCCGCACCGACGGGATAACGGGGGACTGGGTCAGTATTCTCTGGATGAGCTCTTTGTCGGCCGTTTCTCTTTCGACTGCGCGAGGAGTTCACGGGGTTCGACTTTTTCCCGTCCTCGACAAAAAGGGAAGAGGCGTTCTTGCGCATTATTTATAGAAAGTTACGGCGTGGGAGGAGAGAGACGTTGTTTTTTTATTTTCAGTCAACGAAATAAGTAATTAATAGTCGGCTGTAAAGAGGGAACCGGCATTTTTCGTAGGATAAATTTTTTGGAGGAACAATGGCCGCTAGACACGAGTGATGGAATATTGGCGATGTGAAGTAAATCTGTGCCTCATACCGTCCATATTTCTAAAAATTATTCAGGTACACGCAAATTCTAAGTTCACACGGCGATATGAAAGATTGATTTTATCCCCCTACGACAATTTAAGACACTGCATCTACTCTCTAGACATTTTCCTGAATTCTGATGGAAATGTGCCTATTATATTCGAAAATTATCTCTTCTCTTCTGGAATAGAGGTCCACGAAGCCACTTATACATCTCCAAACCGACTCATATAACTTCCCTTTCTACTTTTACACCCAGAATTTATTTTACGCCATTTCAATAACATCCCGTACGTTCTGTATCATTTTCGACGGCGACACCCCTCTGTATAATTCATAAGAGAGTTTTTCTTTGTCGAAATAGTTGCAAGGAGACCACGTTCGAGATTTGCGCGACTTAAATCGCACTAAGTTTAATATTTTTATCGGTACCGACGACACATTTATAAGGCTTTCCGCGGATATGTTTACGTCCAGAAGCGGACACTTGGAATTTCAACTGAACAAAAGTCGAGATTCTGGCGACCGAAATATGGGTCAGTGGTAAACGTACTCTGTACGTTCGTATGCATAATGAGATCGTAGGGTTCGGGAAGATCATCGGAAGTATGCATAATACGTGAGAGTTCTTTTTTGTTTTCGTTGTGGGTGGGTTCTTGAGAATCGCCGTCAATATTTTAAGGCAGATGTTTGATAAACATAACTAAGAAATAGCTACAGTTTGTTATAGGCAAAGGTAATTCATGAAATGTAATTACAATCCCTAGAGCTTAAGTCTTAACATGAAGTAACCATCCACCCTGCGTATCTAAGGGGCCGTCTGAGCTATCAAATTTTTTGGAACCACCTTGTAGCTCTCAAATTGACTATATTGTACTTTTCGAAATCTACCCCTTTCTCACGAAAGTTGCCCCTGAAATTCCAAATGCGTCGTAAAATTTATACTTTTGAAAACTCATCCCAATCCTGGAATATTTCTTACAGGATTTCTGAAAATATTCCTAAATTTAGAAGACTCCTAAAGCAAATATGTAAGGTCCTACACCGGTTTTATCTGTAACTGATTTGTAATCTAAATTTAGTACATGTCATGAACGATCTATCTTCCTTTCAATTTTTCTTACATTCCTATAAGCTAAAGGACCTCAAGATCTAAAAATATGTAAGATATGGTTAATTCCACTTAAAGGAAGTGTTACTAGATTTTTACAGTAAATTCTTGAAAAATCGATCGTCCAAATCGCAAATATTTCTTGAAGAATTATGAAATTATGACCTCATACATCTTATCAGGTCCAAGTGTTACCACTAGGGGACCATATAGGTTTATATGTGCTCTACAACTGTCTAAGAAGGCGTCGTCCAAGTGATTAATTTACAATCAACTATCTTCATCATTCGATATTGTTCCAAGCAAGGTTTTTTTTTAAAGATGAGCCATCTAAAAGACTACCCTGTTAAGAATAGCTGTCGTTAAGTAATTTAACGAACAAAAGCTAAACCTTCCATCCCCTGTCCCCAGCAAAGCCCCGTGATAATCAGCGGAAGTGAATTTTTCTCCTAACCGTGCATAAAGTTATAAGACGTCTCGAAAATTAAAAAACTTACTTAATTACTCAAGATTAAAACAACCCCATCGCGACTGCCTAACTTTTCGACGTCCCGCGATCTAACCGAGTCATCTTTCCGGTCCCCCCTTTTTCCGCCTTCCCCGTTAATCTAATCTTGTCAGTGGGAACGAGACGTTCCCCCGAGAAAACACAAGTTTCTTTTGTATCGGACGGATGTCGTTTTTGCAGCCGACAAACAATATATCTCGTCTAAGTACGCACAGAATGGGTTTCTCAGGCCAGAAAGCCTAGATTATAACGTCTCGGGCCTTTCTGATCTGGTTAGTTACGAGCCTCGACGAGAAGGTGAGAAGAACACGATAGAGAAGGATTAAAAATTACGCCTCGAAGTACTCGATGGGAAAACTCGAGAGGAATATGACGTGGTTTTATAGATTTTCAGACAAATAATTCAAATGAGGCTTAAATAACCGATGCAGCGAGAAACAATACGTTCTTATTTAAGCAATCAAACGTAGGATGAAATAAATAAGTCTGACCATATGTTCGCCATTCGCATTTTTAAATAACTCCTCCTAATATAATAACGATGAAGTACCGGTCCAATTTCCGTTCGAAGGAATGCTTCACGTGCTTTTAAAAACGTCATTCGTCCATTGGAAAGTATCCCATAAAAGAAGCGGATAAAAATCCGTGTACACATCTCGGAAGTCGTAAATATAAATAATCCTTTCACCAAATTACACATCTGTCATCTACAAGAGATCTGGGATGTTTTTAATTATAATATCTTAGAGGGCGCTTCTCCACCTCCGCACGTTTCTAATTCCAGGGATATTCCACAAACTACATGATTCCTGTGTGAATTTTATGTTGCCGGGTGCTAATATATTATTTCTTATTAATAGGCGTATAAAAATGTCACTAAAATTAAAGACGTGGAATTTTCATAACGTGCTGCATTTAAAAATATCTTTATATTCCTACTCATTGATCCAGATTTATAAAACGGGACTTTTAAAAATATTTTAAAGTTAATGACTTAGTACACATATAAATTTTACAAAAATATACAGGATGCTTCTTAATTAAAACTTCCTACCGAAAGGCGATTAATCTGGGCATGATTTGAAGAAAAAAGTTTGATATAAATATGAATCGATTACGCTTAGCTTATTATTTGAACTATTAAGGGAGAGTGTAACAGTTTATATCATTTTCTCACATTCTTATATCAAAAATATTTTCAAAAATTCTTCAATAAATACACTTATGTCTTCAATAATTGTTAAAGCTTATATACTCACGAGATTTAAATGAGTTAAGCATTCTTTAAAACCCGTAGATATTCCAGAAATTTTCAGAAAAGCATTTGAATTAGTAATAACTATAGAAATAATTTATATACTCATATATTTTTAAAATAAATTTCAGAATTAATTATATTTTGGTATAAAACCCTAGGTATCTAAATATTTTCAAAATAAATTACAGATCCATCAAGAAATATTCACTTGCTAGCACACTTTGATTCAGGATTTATCAGAAATCTGGAAACAAGTGCTTCCGGACTTGGAATATCTTTTAAAATCCTCTGATGACTCAGGCATCATCCATACGTATACTTCTTCTTAATGAGAATTCTTAAATCTTTTATAGGACCCTCAAGACATATTCTAAATACCTACAATTCTTGTGAAGTCCTTCAGGACCTTTCGGGTAAATATTTCTTGTAATCTGTCCAACCAGTTTTTTGGTTTTTTAAATATTTCAGGATAAATAACGAAACCATCCAAACGTTTTCTAAAAATCCAGAAAAAATTCAGTAATCCTGCAAGGAATATTTCAGGATCTAGATAACTTTTCAAGAGTACCTGTTAAAAGTAAGCAGTTATCAAGTAACCCTGGGATAATCGCCATAAGAAAATTGATAATTGGGTATCGAGGAATATCCTGTGAACTTGAGGTCTTCGCAAGTTTTTAAGAAGGTTTCAGAAATATTTACATATGTCAAGTAATGAATTAAGTTCGTTTAATGCTTGCGAGGTCCTTCAGAATATTCTCAATTATGAAGTTGACAAAATGCCTTGGAAATGTCAGAAATTCAGGATGTTATTCAGGAATCCTGCAAGAAATATTTCAGGACCTGGAAGATTTTTTAAAATCCTTTATTATCGGAGGTATTTTTAAACAACCTATTGTTTGTTTTCAAATATTGATTGTATAAATATGCAAAACAAGCAAAAGGGAAAAATTATTTACTTATATTCGAAGTTATTTTGGTTAGGAACCCGTACCTGATAATATCTTGTCCAATCACTAGTCGAATTGTCATTGTAAATACACTACTTTAACTCTTCCACACTGTACCTAACCGATCCCATCTCATCCCGTAGCTTTCCCGGCTCCGGTCCCCCTCCACCCCACGACCCCTACATCGCCCAACACTCGACTGATTCACCGGAGTCGTTAGTCAATAAATCCGCTGATATTTGTTGGCTTTAGACTTGGTGGTGTAACTGATGAGCTGTTATCTGCTAGTTGTTGTGTACGTCGTTGACGCAATGGATTTATGTTCCGAAATTGTTTCAGTGAAGATAAACAGTTTCCCCGGGGGCGAAGGTGCTAAATGAGCGAGCGTTAAGGTTTAACGACGGAAGTAGAAGAGCCCTAGACTAGAGAGAGTTGGGTGAATGTTTAACATCGAGTTGCGTACGAGGAGAAAATTGTATCTACGATGCACTGCCGATAACCTACAAAACTTTCTTCGTCGAATAACAGTTTAAATGTAATGCTGGGATCGCCCGAGAGAATGAAACTGGTGTTAAATAATAGTGTTGATATGGAAATAACCAGTCGTCGTTAGAATATCGTCGTTAACATAATCATGATTAATCGATGATTGTCGAATTGTATATTTGTTATCGGACCGTTATGAAACAAGTAATACCGGTTAAATATACAAAGTTGGAAACATTTTGATTTCGATCAAATAAAGAGTGTCGTTCAGGAGAACTTATTTAAATAATAAATACGTTGGGGCACGTTACGTATTGCTCCACGAAACGCCTACTTTTATATAATTTCAGTGGAATTGTAACGTAAGTACCGTGTAAGACGAACCGTGTAAACGTGTAAGTGAAATATAAAATAATAACGCTAACAAGTGTCAAGTTTTATTAATCTCGCATGGTGCATCGAACGAAATTCAATTAAATTCAACATCAACTCTAATCCGTAGTACACTGTTAGTTGCGTCAATAAGTCAACGTTATTGCGATGCAATTTCAACAATTTACAACAATTCCTACAACAGAATTACATCTTCCCGCCGTTTATTACGGCATTAAAATAATAAATAGAGACGTTTACTAATCCTAAATGTTTTTTGTCGGGCCGGTAATTGTACGTCGGCGGTAATAACATTTCTGTAGGCACGGCGATTTTATTTACGAGTACCAACTCCGGGGCTGTTAGTATTTTCCGTAAAGCGGCGGTAATGGGTTTACACAATTATTATTTCGATGGGAAACACGAGTAGCACGTGTTAGCGGTTGAATTAATTTAGAATTTTTGAACAGAAACTGGAATCCCTCCGACTCGAGAAGACTTCCACGGAGTTTTTAAAGGGTGCAGAAACGCTGCGGTGTTCTAACCTCGTTAGGTCGTAATGTACACCAATCAATCAACGTGACCGTCAGTTCCTCCTACTGGAAATAAACGTTGAAGATATCGATGATGATGATGATGATTCAAACGTCGAGAAGAACGCCTTTCGACCGGTTTTATGTGAACCGTTTTGAATAATATAAACGGGATCGGATGAAGCGCGAACCTCGACAAATAATCGCCGAACGCCAGGGATGAATTATGCCGCCCCGACCTACTACGGGCTTTTTTCGATGCGTCCTCCCTTTCTACCACCCCTGGACGGTATCGGCTTCATAAAAACGCCGAAAATCGGGCCCTTGACCCTCCCGAACGTTTTTTACAGGCGCATAACCCGAAACATAAATCCGAACTTATCTGGGCGTGAAACAAGGGAGATATCAGATAAGTTATCGCCCTGCTGGGGGGGCGGGAGCGAAAAAACTTTTCACAATGAAAGTACGATTTTATGAAAGTTTCGACCTCGCGACACAGTTCAAACGGGCGAAGGTCCTCGAAGGATATCGCCGCACGTTATGGAATTGAAGTAGTAACAGACCGTGGATGAGTTGTAGAAGTTGTTTGAGGTTATTTCCCTCGCACGGTCTTTTAAGGGTACCTTCGAGAATATCTTTTCATTTCAGATGAAATAAGCGTAATTTTGTATGTAGAGCAGGAGTGAAATGTTTTAGAGGCCGATAGTACGAACGAATACGAAAGTTTTTTTGCCGTGGGCCATTTCGCCACCAGATTAGTTTCACCAATTTTTAAAAAATTCCTACTGGACGAAAAAAATTGTATAATGTTAGTTCGCTATTTAAAAATTCCTTGCATTTGCACGCCCAGTATGATTACATGCTAAAACCCTTCAGCCTCGCAGTGAACCACCCGAAGGGCACCCTTTCTGGCTATTTAATTACTTTGAGCATGCCTCTATTGAGCTGAGGAAAGTAATAGACGATTCCCTTAAACTGCGAACTGTTTACGAGTTAAGGCTGCAAATACGCAGTAATAAACTAATTCTTTTAACTTACTTAACTAACTTATTTAACTTTCCCAGAAGCCATCTTTTTGTTAGGTGAATATTCAACAACTTGTCAACTCAAGTAAGGTGTAAATCCTAGTATAGTCGTCATTAATAGTTTAGTAAAAAAAATTTAGGCTTAACCCAATTTCAGTTAATTAAAGCAGCTGATCGACGGTCTAACAGCTAATGAAATG
Organism: Cryptocephalus primarius; assembly: GCA_963576515.1. Taxonomy (NCBI): domain Eukaryota; kingdom Metazoa; phylum Arthropoda; class Insecta; order Coleoptera; family Chrysomelidae; genus Cryptocephalus; species Cryptocephalus primarius. Next base: position 19,783,271 of record OY754939.1, read on the forward strand.
TCTAATTTTTATTGAATAAATCATCTAAACTTCCACCAAATATAAGAAGCACCGTAATACTCTCTTTGATATCTGCTATCGATTGCTCAACGCCTTTCCATTGTAATTTAATAAAATTCAGCTTGTAGAGAATTCCAACTGAGACGATTTTTAGCAGTCAAAAAAGTCCGTTCGTCGCGGCATTTAAAACTGTAATCCTTCAAAAGACTCCCAGCGGTGTATTATTAACCATTCGCCATGTGGAACGCATCCATTTATTACACGCACCGATTCCTCGGTAAAAATCCATTTAATTTTTGTAACACTCCATTTCGCGACACCCGCCATTTTTCATTAGCGTCGCGTATTTAATAAATCCGAATTAAAGACACGAGAGCGTCGTAAAATTATCTTGTATCAAATTTATCAGGATTTCATCGTTGACAAGAGGTGTGTTTACCGCTTCTCTAATTATTATAAATGGTCGTAGTGGATGTAATTACCAGTGGTGCACTTCGGGTTCATTGGCTGTTACGGGAAAATTTATAGTGCGTCTAAGGGGGAAATTGTTAAGTTTTGTACTCTTCCCACTATCTATTAACGAGACGAGGTACCCGCTGTGATGTTTTTTAACAGGTATGGCATGAGAGACGCTCAAACTGTTCTCAAACGTCTGGGAAATTAGTTATAAAGTAAGGGATAATTAAAGAGAACGTCCTTCTTTAAAGACACGTCCATTAATTGTTAATTTTTTTTATTAACGGTGCTTAGAAGCATATTTTCAGATCATTAATTCAACTGTCTAATTGCCTTAACATTTACAATACGGAATATGGGACCGTTAATCGTTAAGCTATTACTTGAAAATGTGGAAAATGACCATACTTAAAAAGAATTTAAACCCATTAATTAGCCTGTCTTTATTCCCATATACGATTTTCTTTTCGGTATTGCTTCGAGATAAGGCAGATACCTATTGCGTTTTCTTATATTATTTATAGGGAAAATGAAACCAAACAATGGAATTGGATGGGATTTGGGAATTACGCCTCGGAAGCAACTCCAGTCGATATCTGCGCAAATACAAGATAAGCTTATGGAAAATCTTCGTGAACGGCGAAAGCAGAAAAAATTTAAACGGCTCGTTTTACAACAATATAGCGTATACGCGAAGGGGATGAAATTTTATAAAACTCTCATATTTCACCAATCTAATTTAACAAGAAGAACATGAAGATGCCCCATGTAGTGTGCTGGAAGTATAAAGCTGTTAATAGCCTGGTACATATGGTGGAGTTGGATTTCATGGGAAACTTCAGTTGGGTGCAGTGCAGTGATATGTGGTATCAACCATGTATGTCGTGAGGCGAGTGGACGCGACAATCGTACCAATTAACCATGTAAGTTACGGTGCAAAGTTAAAAAAATCAATGACATTTCACCTCTGTAAAGTAATTAAACATCGACGTGTTGATAAATTGTCATTTCATCAAACGAAAAGTTGGAAAGCGCCGTTACAGCTTTCCGCTGTGTCGTAAATCGCCGTTCATTCTGAAATAAAACGATTTACTCGTTTCTCAAGAGACGGTTTAAATCAATTTCCCAAGAAAAATGCCGTTTAACCATCGAGGTCAATCAGCGATCAATCAAACGCAGCTAGCGATCGAGAAAAAAAATGACAATAATTAAAGCACATGTCCGAAATACTATGTAAATGCCGTACCGAGGGAGCTTTATAATTAGGGCAATTATTCGCAATTTTCCCCGAGTCAACATTGAATTCATAACTGGTTGTTGAAGTTTACTTTTCGAAAGCGCACAAAAAACAAAATCAACTGAAATATTTATAAATTGCCTTAATAGGCCATAATTATACCCTAGTCGGGAATTAAGACCAATAAAAAATCCATACGGCATATAATCATTGCGACAGTTGCATACACTTTATGCACTCGAGACGTTTTGTTATTAACTGAAAACGCTTCTCCTAAAGTGAAAAATTATATACCCGTTAATGTAATGTTCCTTATATTTTTTCACTCATGCAATTTGGAGCAAAATCATAATGTTTTCGCTGATGAAACTCTCGAGATTTACTTACGGGATTTATTGGCACTTTCGCAATTACTGTGAAAAGTTACCTTATTTAATAACGCGTTAAGCGGATCGGCGGCTCGATCTGAGAACATTTCACGATCGCCCCTTCAACACGTCCCTGCCTAATGGAGTACAACAGAAACAAACATTCCGGTGATTCGGTTTAACCGCGTTGAAATCTACTGCGTAAGCTGTTAGGAGATGTGTCAATATTTTTTTTAAACGGCCCTAGAAGACAGAAAAAATTCTCCAAATGCTTGTAATTGAAAGAAAAATAAACTATGGTTTTTCCAGAATTTTTATGTTTTAAAAATGTTTTCCAGGACTGTTATACGTAGGTAACACTTGTTATGAGATGAATATAAACTAAAGCAGATTTAAAAACGTTAGAAATATTCCATTTCCAAATTTTTAATTTTCAAAAACATAATAATAATAATAATAATAATAATAATAATAATAATAATAATAAATAATGAAGCAGAATTTTGGGGATAATTATTGGTATTTTATTTCTAAATCTTCAAGAGAAATGTACAAAGTGCCGTCCCTTTTCTGTCCCTCAGTAGTTACATCAGTATATAGTGACGTCTATGAATTTTTGCCCCATACCTTTTAGTTCTGTAGGTGTTTTATAAGCAATTCATAACAACTAAAATAATTCTTAATGGCAGGGCTCCGTTTGTACCTTTAGGCTTTAATCTCATGGCTTGATCGTATTCTTGAAATCTAGCAGGGCTAATGATCGTTCAATAAGATATAACATGATGTATGCTTGCGAATGGAGTCGGTGACACCAAAGCTACTCTTTAATAGCGCCTACAAATTAATTATCGATAAGTTGAAAGGTAATAAAACAATAAATCTGTTAAATTAGCGTCGTCTTCGGTGTCCGCGTTATTTCCATACAGCCGGAATAATTTACTACCTCATTAAAATAAAATATTCAACAACGAAACGAATGCGAATGAAAATCGACTCCATTGCTATTATCCCTAACAATTAGGCATAGTCGTATACTCCATTATTTCCCGTTCCGTCCGATGGAGGCCCACAATAAATACGAGAGACGGCGGTAAATTTACGTCGCGTTAACGCACGATAATACAGGACTTCTGTTTTCGGTGTAATGCTAACAATATACAAAAAACCTATAAATCACACTTAATGGATGTTTCGCCATCCGTCGCGGCGCGTTACGAAATTTGATAGAAACATCATAATACTAACTCGTCGGGGACGGACGAAGTAAGTAAAGCTTCATGAATTTTCATGCGAGTTTCTGCAAAGATGGAAAGTCAAGATTTATTAACTTTACGTCAATAGATGTGGGGACGTAAAAAATATATCGGACTTGATTTATAGCGCTAATTGCATTACAATGTTCCTTCGACTTGTCGGCCAATCTTCCTCGGTGGTGAAAGATTGGCGACAAAATTTTTTCGACCCGCCATATGGAAAAATGTATAAACGCCGTCGCCGACAAAGGAAAAGCATTTAAATATCTCGAAGGTAAGATTACGACACGTATCCAGACGAAACGAAGAATAATGAAGACATGGCAGGTACTGATTTAACCGATATTGTTCTTATGCATGATACCCCTCAATTTAAGCACAATTTTATTGTGTAAATCCTTTAATGATCCCCTCACGGCATCTCCTCCGTTCATAATTTATGAAGGTTTTCGCGCAAATTGCCGAGCTTATGAGAAAGCCCATGAAATATCGCTCTTTTCACATGGCGAATATTTAAAAGAGTAACCCCGATGAGCGGCGAAAAGAAATTTTTCTTAATTTACCCGCCGCTTAATCCGCGAAAAAAGAAATAAGGGACTCCGGTGCGGGATTGAAACTTAATAAAATCGCGAAGCGTCTACCCGAGATTTACGAGCGGATTCTCATGAATATACTTATACCGGGAGTAATAACGTTACAGACACGGTTGGCGTATATGTACTCGATAAATTGCTGCGATTATTTAAACTTGAAATATCAAATTATTACATATATTCACTATCGAATTGCGTCTTAATTGAAAGCCATAAATTTGTATATACCGGTCGAGTTTCCTGATGGTTCGACCAGAAAACGCCGGGCGTTTCAAACTTTAAAATCCTCCCGATGCCTACTTAATGCTAATAAATCATGGGAGAGATCTCGGAGGCGAACAAAAGCCCCGAACGACTCCTCGGATCCCGCCTAGGCGCCTAGGTGCGTCAAAGGTTGGCACCGCTAACAAAATCGCGATGCGTCAGGTTAACGAACTTCTTCCTGACGCCCCGATTGCCGCACTCTGGATGGGACAAAGCGTCCCTGAAAGGAATGATAAACGACTCGCAGATGTATGGAAAGGAGAGGCCCGACACCTCGCTTCCCGCAGATGACGAGGGAAAGCTTTCGGGCAGAAGGAGGCTTGTTATTGGTAGAAGGGTGGGAAGCAGAGATCGTGGGGTAGATACGAATGGGACATCAATTAGGTTTAATGTGCTTGTTTTGCTCGGGAGTCGAGAGATTGTATCGGAAGACGTATGTTTATTTGCAAACAAAACGCGGTTATGAGGGCTGTGTAACAACGGCGACGACGTCACCTAAATTTAATATTACGTTTTATTTCGTGGTGAGATATTAACGCGATAATTCAAATTTAATTGTGGAGATTTTTCATTACGCTGTCATCATTCGCTAATTTATCACTTCCCAGGACTTCCCTTAAAGAATAGACGTTTCTCCATTAACAATTGCAAGGTGTAAGTGTACCAGTACATCTTATCAATATAAAGGCGATTAGGCATGTTAATATTAATTTCATCCACTATATGGCAGTTACATGTGTTTCAAATATTCCCGTTTCTCTACTTTTTCTCCAACAAGAATCGTTTTATTGAAAATACGGCAGGTAAATATTTTGCTTCGTGTGACTTTAAAAGCAACTTTTACTCTCTGTACAATTTAAGTAGGTGATGATCTTTTGACGTGTGCCAAGTCTCAACATTTTTTTCATACCTTCTACAGAAAACTAACCCAATATAGACAGTGCTGTTACACAATTAATTATTTATGAATCAAATTACGATTACCTATTATTGTCATTACAGTATTAAATGTAGATGAATCAAATTTAAGTATAAAATTAACCTCACGAAACGAATTATATGTAATTTATAAACGATCGCTGAAGTATTTCGAATCAGAGCCCTTTTGGGCTTCGCCACAAATTGTGTACCGTGTACCTTCCCCTTCGGCCATTTATAACGTTAAACTCGTGTTGCGATCCACCGTACCACCGATAAATCCCCAACCCTGGGCCGCCCTTTTAAGAATAGGTTAAAATACGCCGCCTCCTCAGGCCCACCAGACTCCGCTCGGTAGCACGAGGCGTTAATCAAATTTTATTGGGCCGTAATCGAAACTGCCATTCCCCGGATATGATTATTGCCGTTCATACTTTACTTTATTAGTCGATTTCAACTTCGGCCCGCAGTTTATTGGGCAAGTTTCCGATCGAATGACTACCAGAAGAACGTGAAATGAGGGAGGGAAGGAACAGAGGAAAAGACGGGCTTCGGGAGTATTTTTAACAGTTGTTGAGAACTGCGGCGATCCTCATTTCATGGGAAAATCGCAGGGGGGTTGCCATTCGAGGAGTTGGCTGAACTGAAAACGCAGTACTTCAAATGGAAGTTTGGATACTAATGGCGTACATGGGATCGCATGGATTGGACTAACACATGAATGTATGATAATAGCACATTTTCAAGTTATCGCTAATTTCACATTTTCAATAAAAAATTTTGATCGCTATGTTTTACACTAATTCAAAGTGGAGGTACAAACTTCCAAAGATCCGAACAATTTAATTACTTGCTCTGTAAAGGCACACATGCGCAAGCTAAGGGAAGTCTTAGGATTTGACAATCTACTTCGGACGAACATTTAAAGTGATAATGTTTTCACATCAATGTTATGAGTGAACTTTGGAACCAGGTTGAATTTTTACTAATCTGCTATGAACAGTAACATTTTTCCATTAAAATCAAAATTAGGATTTAAGGGTTCTTCAAAAGGGTTCACTATGTTCATAAAGGGAATGCAAAATAACTAAACGATATTTATGAGGCAAATGGCAAGGTTTAAATCCAAAACAACTAACGATCTCCACAGAAATGTCATCTATAACTGTAAGGCATGCACATGCCTTATTTTGCCAGATCTTATCCTGTAGTGACGGTCTTATTGCAACGTCTGCTTAAAAAAGAAACCAGATTTGAATCCAATCAATCGAATTTTTATCGAAAATTGTTGCATTTTACAACGCTTCAATCAACTTTCTAATTTTCCGCGACCCAATTTCGAGCAGACTCGAAAATCCAACTGATAATAAAACTTTTACAACTTTTCGCTTTAATACACAGCGAGCTGCATCGTACAAGTCGTATATTCGAAGCTCCTCTCATATCAGTCATTTTGTTTAAAATTCAACTCCTTTAGAGAGCTTATCCCGACGCCGCGGAAAGCTTCCCCCCGTAAAACCGTCCATCCATCTTCCCTTCCCCCGGCATCAAATGCAACTCTCCCCCCTGGCACAACCGAACATTAATCCCAGTGATATTCTCTATCAGTTGCAGCGTCGGCATAACATTAACCCATTGTATATTAGCTGGCCCAGTTTCGCGGCATGTGTGGGGAATGCCAATGAGGGAGCAACCGAAGGAGGGATGATACTTTATAGGGGGTCGAATTACGAAAAACGTCATTAGGTGTCAAAGTTTCGGTCAGAATCTGATTCCGAGATGGTCGGTTTGTTTTTAAAAGGCACCTGGGCGTCGTTCCCGTGCCAGGAAAGTTTCAGGAGCTCTCAGGGAATACACGGGAAATCGGTATTGTTCTGGAGTTTTGCCGGATATTTAATACGATCTAGATCGCTTAACGATATCGGAAAATGGTGTAAAACCTTTAATATACTTTACTTTAATACGTCCAGTTCTGTAAATTAATTGTTATAATTATTTAACGGAAATGTTTTACTTTTGCTTATAAATCATTTATAAAATTAAACGATAGAAATGAAGTCTTTGATAAACGTTGCCATTTCTTCTAAATTTTAAAAACTCTTTAATACTAAACACATTTTGCACACTTTCATTCAACACCTCTATAAAAGATTATAATACTTTCCATGTTTTTTAAACCAACATTTGTATGTATGGACTGAAAACGAATCATAACAGTCCTAAGTAAGGTAAAAGCGGCAAAAATCTGTGTTATTACAGTCCATAATTTTAACAAAAATAAACCAAATTATTTTCTCACACTATATATGAATAAAAAGTATTTCTACAGACTTTAACACGGGACCAAATTAAAAACATGTAAATTGTATTATTTTACGTATTATCATTTAAACCGTTGATATCTTTTGAGGTACCTTATGTGTACATAAAATTAAAAATTTGATGAATAATTGTATTATATAACAGGGGTAGAGACCTTGCGATAGCGATTCTACGTATTGGCACGTCAGGCACTGTACTTAGATAACGAATTGAGAATAACAAGATAATTAACCTTCAAAAATCTTCCATCAGTTCATAACGGAAATTTGATAGTGAATTTTCGTGTATTTTATATACGTGTACATTTTCTCATTTTAATATTTCCTAAGTGAATAGTATACTGATCAATTGAACTAAGAGGAAGTAATTTTTCAACATAGGAACGGAGTGACTGCCTAACAAATTTTCAGAAATGAAGTGTTCCCACGTCCTATGAAATCGACTTTGATGGCTTGTCTTTTAATTAAAATCGTTGTATCGTACGAGGGTATTGTAGTAGGCCGTGCGTATGAGTTGTCCCTGTACATCCCCGTATAAATAAGGGTTAAGCGAAGATAAGCTCCCGGTGACAAAACAATAATTCAAGGGCCCCGAAGCAAGTTCGAAATCCCCATTTTCCAGGGAAATTCACTCGGCTCCATCGGTTATCGTCCCGTCTGCAGCCCGAACAACATTTTTTCCCTCAAACAGCCATTTTCCACCCTTATGGTTATTAATGACACTCCGTAAATCAAGTAATAAACTGACGCGGTAGCAATAACTGTCTCCAAAGTTTGCCGAGGGAAATATAAACAGAGAGAGAGAAAGAGAGAGGAGAAGAGGAAGAAAGCGAGCCTCCGAAGGGTCCGTCAGGACGTTAGGGGGTCGGATGTCGTGAGACGTGTTCGGACCGGCCGCCTCTCCGCGTTGTTTACAATGCCATACATGTCCGGTCGGTTTCGTTTATAAACACTTTTGTCATCTGGGAAAATAGCCCGGGGCCCAGGACCCGGGGCACTTTTTCTTTCTCCCCCCGACCGGATGATATCTTAATTGGGGGCTGTAAATTGTCGGAACGCCCTGCTCGGCGAGATCATCCGGGGGAAAACTTCCCCGTCTAACGATCAAACCAAACACAGTTAACGTCACTCTCGGATTTGTTGTGAGTGCAAACAATAAGAGGCAGCTTTACTTGTACATGACATAAATGGAAGTGATTGTCTGTCTGTCGACTGTCTAAGAATACTTTAACGGTCTCTCTACTCTGTTCGTCACCCTTCCTAAGGACGTGTGAAGGATGATACGTGCGTTATCCTTTCGAAACATGTATTATCGCTCTTAGTATTTAATTTCAAGTTGGTGGTTCGATTATCATGGCCTCAAAGCCTCGCAACTCGTCTCGCTTTCGAGATGGGACTTTTATCTCGCTACTGAGTGAAGAAGACTACACATCTACGATGAACATTAAATGCAATTTCCATTTTTCCCGACTAAATGTTGTATGTACATTTGGACAAACACACAAATTACCTTTACATGAACTGAGAAATTTCTGCTCGCCTTCCCCATTATCCGATAAAAGTCTACCCACACAAGTTAAACTCTCCTTGCGAAAGATCAAACGGCCTAACCGAAAGGACAGCAATAACGACCCTATTTAGCGGATTTATTTAGTTTTCCTTATACAACCAGTTTCCCTCTTTCGAGGAGGTTACTAAACTCGTAATAGTGCGTGGGTAAACCGTCTTGGTTAATGCAGTTTTCCTCCACTGCAGGTCGCATTGAAATTATGTCGGAAGATCAGAATTAATATGTTTTTCAGCGTTTAATTGTAGTGGAAGTAAAAATTTTAAAAACGTATTGCGGCAAGGTGATGTTCAAATTTAATTTTCGATACAGTAGTGGGGTGTTTAACGGAAATATCGATTGTATTTATCGTTTACCAGTAGATTATTGAAGAACACCACACCTACCAAAGCATTATAAGAAATGGCGAATGCGCCAATACTGCCGATGTGTTAAAAACTCAAATTATCTCCGACTTGGTTAATTTTATCTAAATCTAATGTAGCTAATGACACTTCTAGTGAAGTAAGGAATGTATTAAACCTTTGTGCATCCCAATCGGTCAAGCTACTAAAAAGTTCTAGTGTTACCTTCTTTTCCACTCAAAATATTACACTCCTTTTTGGGGCAGTTGTGTGAAAAGTACAATTACAATTCTTGTTTTGAATCAAGTATACTTCAATGATATGCATACAAAATTTTCAGTTTTTAACTAGTCTGAGCTTGCTAAAATTAATACCCTTCGATTCCTTCCTAAATTCAACCTACTTTCCACTACTACTTGTGTGGAAAAAGCGTGTAATGCCCCGACAAATCTGCATAGGCACATTTTGTAAATGTTTTTCATCGCAACGAACAAGCCTAAACCACCCCTTCGCCTAATTCCCACATCGAAATTGCCGAATATCATGAACATAACTCATTAAGCTAACGACTCGTTGTTTTCCCAAGATCGAAATTATATGTATTAACCACCCTAGTTAGAAAAAAGTTTTGTCACATGCGGGACGATCGCGATCTTGTTGAAAGTGCCCATTCTCGTTCGTCGCTAAACTTTATCTGATAGCGCTGTCGAAATGTAAATAAACTCAATTTGCAAGGCAAAATTGTTGAATATATTTGAATGTTAATGACAGAAGGGAGTTTTCTGACAAAAAATAAGTTTCCGTTTAATTATATGTAGCGGGGGGATAACGTAACGGAATTCGTAAAAACGGAACCCTCAGGAGTGTTATCAGCCATGAAAAAAAGTTTAAACTGGCGCTTAACGGCTCCAACAGGTGTATCGACTAAGATATTCTATTCCGAAGCTTTAACGGTCAGTTTTGACTTAAACGCACCTCATTAAACGTAAATTATGAACACTTAACGGGCGCGGCAATTGCTGAAACACGAATTAAAACAACCTCTTAACTTAATCTCTGTTTAATTGGGTGGGTGGCAGAGAAATGCTATGCACTGGCGCATTCAAGAATCGCTTCTAATATTTGGGTTATACTTATATGGATACATAAATAAACGTTTAAGTAAGTAGATTAAGTAAGAAAAAAGAAATGTTAACAACGAATTAAGAACCCAAAAACAATTACAGGAATAAAGAGGCTTGACATAAGAAAACTTTATGTATTTTTCCTAAGGAAAAGTTTAAAAACATGCCTATATGTATTGTCCCTATTATTTGGAACAAGGCAACTAAAAATTTGTACTACAAATGAAAAGTATATTACACCTTTTTTAAAAAATCCACTAACGTTAGTAAAAGTTGTACAACATGTGCTACATGTAGACGAAATCTACCCCTGTACCTTCACTCTCCCAACGCCAGATTTCTTTGTTTCAGGCCTTGAAGAGTCGAAATAATATTTTTATTTGTAATTAATTTTTAAGAGATAATAGCACCTTTTTTGGAGTGAACTACAAGCGCCGGTATAAACGTTGTATAAATAAGCTTGATTACATTAAATTAATTTCCATCTATCCCGAATGGTATCGAGTGAACTTATCCTACCCTTCCTTAGCAGACACGTGTTATTCATCTGGTTTGCGATCGAAAAACAAATTGAAGTGCCGAAAGTTAATCCCCTTTCGGGTTTAACGGATCCTAAAACTGATGAGAGCCAAACAAAGGCAATCGCCGCTGTAGCGTCCGTTCCATCCCCCTTTCCCGCTTTTCCCCGAGCCACCCCGGCGAGCCACTTCGGCAACACTAGTTTTCAATCGCAAAGGAATTGAGGTCAATTAGCGACTCGCGAAAAGCCATTAATCATAACGCCGGGAGGAAGCAGGAGCGCGATGAGGAGGAGGATCTCCCGGTCCGGGGATTAATCTAAAGTTTGCCGGAAAAGAACAACTTGTCAAGTTCAATTGCAGAAGACTTCCGAGTGGTAGTTTTCGTTTTGTCGCGGTCCGACGGTTTCGCTCTCTAGCGGGAATCCCGTCTATTAATGAATGATTAGATCCGTGCCCGTTGGATCGGCGGTAATTAATTGACGAGCTACTTCCACGGAATCTCTCTCGTTGGTCAGCTATTCAACCTTTTTACTTCACCTGGAAGTTATGGTTCCGGGGAGTGTTTTTCGTGTTGATTTCGGTGCTTTTACTCGACCAGATAACGCTGCCCACAAAAAGGGCAATTAATGATTGATTTTCATGTCGACAAAGTTAATGGGCAGTAGATCATCCCTTATTTTCCTTTTTGTACCAATGAGAAAATTAATCTAACCGGCAGAACGAGATTAATGGACTATTCAATCCGTGTGTGTATAAGATTTTGGCGAAAGTTTAATTTCGATGCAACTCAGATAGATGTTTTATCTTTGGGAAAATTCATTGAAACTTAAATTTCGGTCAAAATTCGATCAAATGGTTACCTGCAGTTCCATTAAGAAAGGCACAAATTTAAATTCCTACGGTTACACCTGATAAGACCATCTATTTAAGATCTGTAATGATTAAATTGAAGTTCAAACAGTTTTTAATGAATTATTGGAAATATTCGATTGCTAAAAATGTGTCATAATCGGTAAAAACTCTGAAATTCTCTAAGTTATGGAGTTGAGACCATCTGAACTCCACAAATATGATATCGTTTATTATCGTAAAATTTCAACAAAATTAGAGTTGTAGCCGTTTTTTAAATTTTTTTCGAAATTTACGATTGATGAAAATTGCAGCAAATCTGTCATATTGCCGCATATTTGGCCACAACTTCAAAAATTCTGCAATTAAAAATTTGAAACAATCACAACTCATAAAGTACACTTCACTAAGCAACTTGTGAAGTTTCAATTGCATTAAAGTCAAGATTATTGTTTTATGGATTATTGAATTATATGATTGATGCATTTTGCAATACATGCTTACAATCACCCACAACTCTTAAACTTCCTAAGTTACACTGCTAAAATTTCCTAAACTCGAAAAGTACGTTTCGATCAAAAATCATGCAGATTTTCATTACAACTGGAGTTGTAATCGCCTTTTAAACAATTTTTGAAATTTGCAAATTGTATTAAATGCAACATGGTGTCGCATAATCAGCCATAACTCTAAAACTTCTTTAGTTAGAGAGCTGAATCTTTCTGAACTGTTAAAGTACTTTTCATTAACCCATTGCGTGAAGTTTCAGTTAATTTAGAGATACTTTTTTGTGAATAATTAGAAATGGATGATACGTAAAAATTATTAGAAATGTGTCAGGTCAGTCAAAATTTTCAAACTGCGAGAGTTAAAGAACTAAAGCGTTTTGAAATTACAAATTCATTATACATCCCATGAGATGTTACCATTATAAAAATACACTACAGAAAATGTAGCATTAAGGTCGGTAGATATCCTCATTACTACACTACTAAATCATCAATCAAACATTATTTAAAACTTTCAGTCTTATTCAACATGTGCTACTTCTTCGAAACCCACTAATTATCCTTAACAACACGTTGCACGCAATTGTAAATGGTTTTGTGAGAAAGTAAAATTTAATTTCGTTATAACGAGAATAAACTGCCGAGCCAAAGTGTTTTATCGCGTTTTTGTTCCCCCATGATAAATTAAAACTCTTTTATGATAACTTTAATGGCAGAAGAAAATTGGAATGACGCCCGTGGACGTAGGGAAATAAACCTATTTATCGCACGTCACATATGCAGAGGATCGTATATTACGCTCAGGGAGGTACAAAAATTTTAATAATCGAGGGTACAACCTTTATCGTTGGTGGTAGTGTGCTTCACGTTTTCGTGAAATGGAATGAAATTTAACGACAGTAATAAACTCCAATGTACGTATTGATAAGACTTTGGATTTTATTATACCATACTTTCGTTTATTTATATGGAGTGTTTATGGTTAGGTATATCACAACCTTTAGATGGAAGTAAATTTCGAATGCAAGTCAGTGAAGCCACGATAAGATTCCACGTTACCGTAGTACTACCGCGAATTTCTTCGACTTACTCCCTTGGCGATATGAGCATTTTGCGATCGAGTACGTGTATAAGCCGGGGGTGAACGAACTTGTCGAAATTCTTTAAATTACAAGTTTGTTCACCGAAAACCAGAATGAGACGCCGCGGGTCGCCTCCGATTAATGATTCGATTCCGTCCATAAATAGTACCACAAATGATTCATTGTGGATGGGAATAAAATGTGAACGCGAGAAGGAGACGCGGATTTTTCGAACAATAAAAAGGCGTGTCGCGTTAACTCAATAACATTAACGAGGACAGAAGTGTCGTCCTATTACAAGATTACAGCTTCGGAAAAAAATAAATTGCACCGACTTTACAACGGAAATAATTAAATGTACGCCTGCGAAATGAGATTCGGCTGTTATTTCGCGCTGACCATTACGCGAAATCGCAGTTTCTACTGTTTCTGTAATGTGAGAAATAAAAAGTCTCAGAGTACGAAGTTCTGAGAGGAATGGCGGCAAAAACGAGAACGCATTGCGACTTAGAGCCACTGCGAATGTCGCTCAACCAGCCGATTCCTTGCAATTCATTAATCGTATCGAGCGGTGTTATTTAATACAAGTTAAATCCTCCCAGCAGTGCATTTACTCAACTCCTCGAACGACCCGCCGATTGATATCGATACGAATGTCGCAATGAAATAAACGGTCACGAACAAAAGGTTACGAGTTACACGTGAAATGTTTTATTACATTCTCATAACGTACAAAATTGTATTAATCCCTGGTTTCAGGTGCAAAAACTTTCTAATTGCCGAAAGTCATGCGAGAGTCACGTCTACGTGACCGAGGACGAAATCAAAGAATATGTACCAAAAAATAATGGAACATGTAGATTGACGCCGGATTTAACGGCCTTTTTCGGCCGTAATGCAATCGACTCGAGCTAATTCGAGAAATTTTCTTAGAAAGTACCAGTTGAGAACCACGCCAAACCTCAATACGAAATAACAACGGAGATCGAAGAGAAAAAGATTGACACATGTATATAGTTGGAAGTGAAAGAGAAAGATAATGGAATAAGGCACTGAAATGACTATAATTCCACCAGGAAACGAACGAATGAAAATTCCCCTCCATAGAAAATTTGAACCAGATATGGCTGAGATTGAACTTTTCTATTCCTTTGAGATACACCCATACCCTATGAAACTGAAATGAGCAAACTGCTGCCATATCAATGAAATTGAAGTGAGCTTACAATTTTATCGATACTCATAACACTTGCCATCTTTTAATTGAAAAGACGTGACGCCTGTCATCTCTATGAAGTATCCAAGAGACAGGGGAATCTTTTAGTCATTCGCTCGAGTTTATGGGTAAAAGAAGATGAACAGTTTACCTAAACCTCTCTGTCTCTGGTTATCGCACCGGCTAATCGCGTTCGTCACAAGGAGCACCCCTTTCCTTATGCGTTTCCTTATTTTTAACCAATGTTACGTTTACAGGACAGACAGGAATCTTCAACACCCTAGAACTCCCCGTTATAATAACGTGTCGGAATCCAGCGGCGATAAAATTTTACCATCTTTCCCTAAAGGGACGAGTTCCCCGGAAGGCCACGCCGCAATCTCAAAAAATAATAATCGATATCCCCATAATCCAATATAAACTGTGAAAGTCTCTGAGAATAAAAAGATAAAAATACGGGACCGCAATCCGGGAGAGCGGGGAGAAACTACCCCCCGGCCGCACATTGCTGTCACCTATTTAAAAGTGGAGAAAGGTTTTTTGTATCAGCGGACCAATTCGGCCTATATAAAGGGAAAAAAGGGAGGGAAGACGTTCCGGACGATGGAGAAAGAAAGAACAAGTTGTAAGTAGTTAGACATTGATTCATGGGATGTTCTTTAGATTGGGATTATAGAGGGTGGATTTATGTACGTATGCGGGCGGTTTCGGGGGCAGGAGAAAAAACGCGGAGGGATGACTTCCTGCCTTTTTACGTTATTATCTGGCGAAAGTCAATAACGGGGGTTATGGAGATTTAGGATGCTACTACAGTAAACAAGGCGATTCTTTGAATGTGTACTTATCATTTGTTCCAGTAGGTTTTGCAAACGTGAAATTAACAAATAAAATATACAAAAGTGCCTGGATTTTGCTCAAAGTGTATCTATGACGCATTTTTTGATATTACAAATGAACTTCGAGGTAATCTGAAAATGCAACTTGCTTCTAAAATGGATTTTACTGTTTCATATAAAATTGTGGAATTTTTTGGAAAATTGGTGCTGTTGTGATAGCCTGGATAGTTACTCATGAAAATTTATATTATATTATCATTTCCATAACAAAATGGCGAAAGTTTCATTAAAACAACACCGACAATAAAAACCCTGGACGTCAAAATTTAAACATGAACAGTTATTTTCGTGGCACACCCGAGGATTACTATTAAAAATTTAATGACGACCCTTTCGTTTCGAAGCGCTTACTTGAATCGTTTTATCAACCATTTATCGAACTCGAGGGTCAAGTGGCTGTAGCCATCAAAGTCGCCGGTCAAATAAATTCGCTATTTGCAAGAGGCCCGGGTCGTATTTTACGATAAATTTACAACGGTCCTTTTATTAAGAATGACCCGAAAATCACCAAGCCACAACCAATACCCTTCGACAGTAGTACGGATCCACTAATATCTTAACACCAGCTGTAAAAGTCAAATGAGGGAGTCGTGAAACCTCGAATAAGGGCGTTCCCTCCCTCATTTGGGGAGGACGGATAAAACAGCGGGTTAAACGTGTTTCGTGCATTTTTTCCGTATCTTCAATCGCCCGGTATATGGTATCGTTAACATACTTGGGCAGGGTCAGATACCTCCGCGATAAGAATCGAATATCACAATATAACTTAATCATGCCGGCGGCGTATCGCGATTGGCCTTTTTCATTTCTGCAACGAGGTTGGTGGTGAATCAGTGGAAGGTAACGACGGCATGAAATCGAAACGAAAACCGTGTGCCACTAGCTTTAATGTAACTACAGCTGAAGCTTATAGCTTGCTTATTGTGCCATTAATTAAGTGATTAAATGAACCGAAACGGAAGTTAATTTTCACGCTACTTCGGGGTGATGCACGCTAACTCAAATTCATGGCATAAGTCTAATGAAGTGTAAATGGGTTATACGATATACACGTTTATTTAGAAATTCAAAATTTTCCCGATACTTCGTGTTGGGTCCGTGAGGTCTAAATGACGTCATTGCTACTTAATTATTTTTTCTTCGCCATTTCTCAATGGAAAACTGTAGAGAAAAATAGCATTTATGCTTTTTCCAAGTCCTAGAGTTAAATTTTTTAACCTTCTAATTCATAGAAAAAAATCTTGAAATATGCAAAATTTGTACTTTTATACGAGAAAATGAAAATTGTTCAATTGTGCCTCCGCTTAACTTTTCAAATATCGTTCTTGCTTCTGATGCCTCATTGAAATTTAAGATACAACTGATAGCACCGTTGGATCCTACGGAAATACACCAGTATGAAATTCACAAAAACAGTGCCCTATTGGGCCGATTAAGAAATCATCTCTATTATAAATCCGAAAACGACCTATATATATCCTGTTAATGTCTATCACAAAGCACTAACGCAACTGAAACGTAGAGAAATTTCCTAAGAACGAAATATCGAATTTAAAGATAAAGGGGGAGCCTGGGCAATGAATCGTTCAGACTTTCGTCATCCCGCTCATTTCGGTGTCTTTGACCGTGAAAACTCCCCACTTTCCCGTATAAATATTCCGTTAAATCCCCCCTTCCCGACCGTGCCTTTCGACGCGCTTCGTATTCCATCAGCCGATGAAATGATAGATCCGGACGATTCGTACCGGACGGGCTAAATCCGGGCAATCGCCGTCTTATTACCGGCGCGATATTGCCGGGAGATCCGGGAACTTTCCTTTTCTGATGCAGCATAAAACAAACATGAGATATGTGTACGTGATGCCCCCTCTCGACTTTTCCCGGGGCGGAGAGTGGATTGTTTTTCCGGACGGACGGAACGACCTTGTTGACATTATATAATATCCGGGTGGATCCGGGAGCGTTTTTGTCCGGTACACACACACATACGAGCTGGATAGAAAGGATAGACGGGATAGAAAGCCCGTGAGGTCGTCGTACGATTAAGTTTCGCCCTTCATAGATTACATAGCGGAAAGTATTAAAACTGCATTTGTCCCAATGGCAGGACAAAGGATCTGAGCTGATAGAAATGGTCACTATAGTGGACTCAGCTAAGAACATATGATTAATTTGATCGCACAGCAATAACCAATGGAAATTGCACATTCAGCATCCAGCGGCTAGTGCAAGTAATAGAACGAAATTGTAAAGTAGCATGAATTCAGCACCTTTCTACTTAAATGAAGAATTTCTGATAAAGTATGATGGTTTGAATCGATGGATATGTTTTTCTTTCCTTTTCTTAGACCTTAAACGCACTTCGTTTTTGATGTATACTTTGACTTGTAACATCATTTGTACCATACTTATAATTTTCCTTGATCTCTTCAGAAAAAGTAGATGACGTGAAGGTTTTTTTATTTTTTTGAATATTTCAAAGGAAAACCCAATTCGATCATGGCGGATTAGATTGAAGATAGAAAACCATCGGCTTTTGAATCACTAAAACGCTAATTATCCCCAAAAGTAACGGCCGTAAATCAACACACCACCCAAATGACATTCTGTTTTTTCCTTATCTAAATATTTAAGAACGTTATTTATACTAATGGGGCGCCCACCCCCACGACAAGCAGCGCCAGATGTACACTACGAGAGTTTTTATGGGGGTTTTCTTTAAATCCGGGCCTTCTCCTATTAAGTACCCCCAGTAATTTTCCCGACGGCACGAAACGACACCGAAAGAAACCTCCGACAATTTATACGGCCCTTTCGTCTCGCATTATACATTCCTATGACTTTTTGTTATTCCACGCAGATTCTCCTGCGGTATAGGGATCGATTCCGGAATCCGTAAGTGACAGTTTATTCGTGGATTAAGATGGCGCGATATGTAAATGACTCAATGGGAAAGCAAACACCAATAAGTGCGGCAGAGGATATGCGCCGAGGGGGGAAGCATAGAATTAATTTCGTTGGACAAATTTTATGTTGTATTTATCTTTCGAGGGATTAATGGGTAAAGTGGCGTAATTCTGGATGTGAATTAAATTTTACAGCACTTTATGAAAAAATGAATAAACATTAATAGATTAGAAGTTGCAGAAAATGTTATGCATGATAGAGCCTCAAATCAAATGAAACATAATCCTGGGCCCAAACGTTTTAATCTAAAAGATTTTTAGAAGATGTTTCCAAACAGTTCAAAATATATGCAATAAATCTGTTCTTCTGGAACCTTAAACCACACTAAAGGATATAAGAATTTTCTAAATTTTTTTTCATTCTCTGAGGACCACAGAACGTCCTAACTGAACTTGGGTAGATTATATAAACGTCCTCGTTAAATTTCGAACAATAAATCGTGCCGAAGAAAAATTCTAGAGATCCCTTTAGAACACTGAGAGGTCAGAATGGGTTTCACATTGAAATTCGGAAGATTTTTGGAAATTTCAAACACTTCAATTTTAATTCTAAACTTCAAGAATTTAGAAGGAAGATTCCAGAAGTTCTTATGGACACGGTAACATCCAAAATTGCCCTTTTCGATTCGATTTTATGATTCCAAATACTAGGATGACTCATGCCGGAGAAATATTCTCGAAGTCTCTTTCAGTGACGTAACAACGTGCCTTTATTCGAAAATTTCCACTAACAGTAGATGTCCACTAGTACACAGGAAATGTCTGTTTACCTGTGAACCATAAACAAATAAGCATATATTTCGTGCATATTATTCATGCATATTTTCCTTTTCTCATGTATTCAAATACTAATTTACATGGTAAATTTATATGGAAGACTTTGGTTGAGAAATAAAATTGTCGGCCAGATCATCCGGCCGTTTCCTCTTTCTTGTAACTTCCTCTCGCCTTTAAAAATTTTTCCATAAGTATTCATCAGTATTTATACTTCGCGATTTATTAACGACAAGGTACAAATGGTAAAACCGGAGCTAAAGTAAATTTTATTGATATGGTGTCCTATTTCTGTTGCAGCTAAATGTATATTACGTTTCCAAGGAAATTGTATTTTATGATAGTGCGCTGGTATCTTGCAATGTTTTCGGGAATAAAACAGAGTCATTGCCTTATTTCGTGTGTAGGAAAGTAATTTAAGGGGAAGTAAAGAATTTTCATATAATTTTTAAAATCCCTCACCGATTTCCGATTTTATGGCTCGTAAAAAGTTTACTGAAAAGTACAATTTTCCGGCATTTACCGAAACTCCCGAAACACAAGTTAACTGAATTCAATAACGATCAATTTCAATTTCCCGGACGTGTATAAAAATTTAATTTGCAAGAATAACGAAATTTTCGTTGAAACCATTAAAGCAGAAGTTAATTACGTTTACGCTCATTCGCTAACCGCGATTAATCGCTTTATAATTAACTTTTCTACTTGAGAAAATCTCCATCGACTCGAATTATGATGCTATCAGCCGATAAATATTCATGAGGAGAACGGCCGAGAAAAACGGCCCTCCACTGGAGGCGCGTCCCCTAATGAAAATCGGAAATTACAGAATTTCAAACTTCCATTAGTGTGTATAAATAGGAAGGGAAGTAGCGAGGATAGATTCCAGGCAGTTGGGGAGATAAAGGGCCAGGATTTAAGCGGGTTACAGTCTCTGGACTTTAAATGCTCCGCTTCATTTTCAGGGTAAAGGTCAGGATTACAGTTGTGGAGATGTCTGCTACGATAAACAAAGGAAGCAGCGCTATTAGAAAGACGGGACGTAAGGGGATGAGTACACTATTCCGTTTCATTAATGAGAAACATGGTTATTAAACGCAGGTCTATCGCTGCACTGCTCGACAAATTTTCTTGGAGACATGGTCAATTCCAGGAGGCATTCAGGGTAATATTATGTCATTGAAAAATGTACTTATTTTAAATTTACTGATGTAATACGTGTTTAGCACATTATTTATGATTCAATATGATTTTCCTCGTGAGAAACAATCAACTAAATGAAAATGATTTCAGTAAATAACACGGCGTAGCCAGTAGGCTCGTTAATGGAAACCGCTTTACTTCCCATCCATCCGGACTTCCCGAAAAACTGTTTCGGGAACTACATCGCTCACCAATCAAACGAATCGAATTAGAGTTTTCGCCACAAAGGAGACGGCGAGGGCCCATCCCGAGGAACAGAGCGGTAAAAACTAAAAGAACCATCATCCGGATCGATTATGGATACGACGCAAAATAAGAACGAGACGGACTATAGAAGAGTTCAAAGGGTTGACGATTGGGAGTTCATCCACGGGAAAATTCCTTTTAATCGGATATTTATCCCTTTGAAACGACTCGAGGTCGCAGAACAATATATCCGGCGAATTCAATTTCCAGGCTCTCGGTAACGTTAAAGGTAATATTTTTAGGGGAATTTAAAGCGCCCTCGAAATGAAACATATTTCTTAAAAGAGTACGGGACACACCGGCGGTATAAATCTCGAGGCGCTTAACACTTTGCCCTCCCGGCTTCTCCGGGGGGCCCCAGGAATCGAATCATCCTATTAAACCGGGACGTTGGGTAATAATTTGTATTGTAAGCGGGGAGGCGGCATTATTAGTTTCGAAAATAAAATATGAATACAGGAGAGGCCATGCGAAATAGAGCGCACACATACATACACAACCTGATTTATAAGGGAGATTTGAATTGTGGCTTCCCTACATGAAATATTTGCCAGGACTAAAGCGCGAGCAGTTAAGCAGTAAAATATTTTATTCGCCACAACCATAACATCCAAGAATTTTACACCGATTTTACAGCGACATAATACAGACAAAATAGCGAAATGAAGTGCCAATAACACTTACTTTTACGTCCACGTCCCGTACATGACCTTGCTTTTGTTACCCTAATAGAATTGAACGCGTTTTCGATGTCAGATAAGTCCCCTTTTATCCTTCACTATAAAGATAATGAAGGAGTCACGAATGCTGCAACAATTATCAGATAGACGTCCGATGTCTGGTAAGTAAAGCGTCGTTTTATTACTAATAAAAATGAATAGCATGATTCTCATTCACTGTTCGTTTTATATCGGGCAGATAAGGAATTCGTTCCCCAAATCAAGATCGGTGAATTTTCACAGTGGGGAGGGTGTGCGTTTTAATTCACGACCGACCGCAATAAAACGATGAGATCCTGAAGGAACAGACACACACACATTTGTAATCAAGGGTTGGTATAGCTTTACGTTTAGGGTACATGATAAATCGTATGACTTAAGCATGAAAGTAGCTGTAATTTAAGTTGTAGCTCCCCTGCGGATACATTTAATGTGTAACATCATTTGCAAATTTTAGATGAGTCTAACACGAAAATTGTAATTTTGAAAGATTACGGATACAGATTACAGACTGTCTAGTTTTGCGATAATGCTAACCCTTTTGGCAGTATATTTCAAGTTTCTCATAATAAAATCGATCTTTCCAATACAAAATTAACCTCTATAGTGCTATTTCTTATGGTGTCCTAACTATGATATTAAAATCTGCGTTTCACCAAAATTCCAAAGGTTGTTCCATTGCTAGTGACGAGTGTTAAGATGCTTAAAACTCTTCTTTTTTTCTTCTGCCAGCATATTTATGTGTATCTAAATATAAACATAAGTATAAAAGGGTCTCCTCGATGTAACTTGCTTGTTGATACTTTCTATCTTGAGGGACGGAAGATAAAATTACCATTATTAATAAAGTTTCGTCACATTTGAAATTCGTTTAAGTGTAACAACCACTTTCTCGAGAAACGACATGAAATCTGGGGCGGAAAATTATTCCCTCCCGTCGTTAATTTTTTACAACCAAATAATTTCGAAAAAATGTAATTTCCTTTCTACAATTCGCCTGATATCTTACATTATCCGGCCTATAATTCGAGGAATTGCTTCTCCCTATCGGAAGAGGAAAAAGCCTCAACTTTATATGATCTATCGGTCGGAAACCGCCCTCGGTCATGTTTCCAGAGTGATGAAAGAGCGCGTCTCTTTTTGGCGTAGGACAGGGATCTCGAGAAGGGGGGTGACCTAACCAACTTCTCGTTGAGGGCTTCCTATCGATTCCCCGAGTCTTCTCTTAATACCGGAATGCCAATTTGTAATATAATAAGTTTCGTAGCGAAAGTTGTTGGAAACTATGACGATTTATGAAATTGTTCCTAACAACGTTTAC
Source organism: Cryptocephalus primarius (assembly GCA_963576515.1). NCBI lineage: Eukaryota > Metazoa > Arthropoda > Insecta > Coleoptera > Chrysomelidae > Cryptocephalus > Cryptocephalus primarius. Next base: position 19,806,018 of record OY754939.1, read on the forward strand.
TTCGGGCTGTTTCGTTGCACGGCTTCTTTTTGCTTGATGGAATGTTTGCCGGAGAAAGTTTCGGGAATCGTATTATTTATTGAGGAAAGTCGTTTATGGAAGCGATATCCTCGAGGGGATCGACAGTTATGAAAGTTATTGGATATAAGTTGGTTTAATTTATTTTGATAACTTCTGACGCTTGCTCCAGTAAAGGCAATTATTCTTAGTCGAAAACAGAACTTCGCTTTCATTCCAGCAAATTATCAAATAACTAAAAATTATATTATATCGAAATAAAGTTGGGCCGTTAATCAATCATATTCGAATGAGTAATTACGCACTGGTTCCAAACCATGGATCGTTATTTATTTGTAACGTAAATTGGATAACATTTTATTTAATTAGAAAACTAAATATAAATATGATGTAATTTTATTAAACGATATCTCCCGGGATTCATTGTTCGTGTCACTCCTTTACATAACTTTGAAATGACGTTTCGATTTTGAATGGAAAAAGAAATGTAATTACCCTTCGATACTTTAGTGTAAAAACAGTGATAGGATGATTCCAAGGGAAGCCGGAAAATATTCAAATTTTCCAACCATCACGGTTTCTGATAGTACATTTTCCGACCACCCCGTAGTCGTAGAAGCATAATAAATTGATTCTGAGTGTCTCCGGAAAATCTGCGAATTTTCAGACGTTCGCCGACTCTGACTGAAAATTTTCCAACCACACGCTGAGTTACGATTAACTGGTTACGTGGGCCATCGGAAAATTCACGAATTTTCCGAACTTTGCGGTTATAAATAGTGCATTTTCCAACCGCACCGTATCTACGAAAGCAAAACCGACCGATTTCATGCGATGTCGGAAAATCAGCGATTTTCCCAACTTAGTGGTTTCTGATTTTACATTTTCCGACCACACTGTACTCGCAGACGTATAACTATTTGATACCGACTGAAAAAATACCAATATTGATGTGGAATTAACTAATGATCGAGCTAATATATCGAAATTTTCTGGAACAAACTCCATCGTTGTTTGATGAGACAAACAAAAAGTTCAAAACCAGCAGTTTAAAACCACCAGAAGTAATTGCAAACAAAAGTAAATTTAAAGGCGCCATATTTTTGATTACACATTAATCCTGCACGATAAAGTTTTCTGTTACATTAACTCCCTTTCAGTTTTTAATTTCGGCCAATGCCAACACGTATTAAAAATTTTCGCGTCAGAATTTTTCAATCCCCTAATGAGACGTCGTAAAGTTTCCGTTTACTAATTCCATCGCGAGGAAATTTCATTAAGAATACCCGGTGCGCTTAAAATAGCATCTCGTTAAGGGCCATTAAAACGAAATTCAAACTCACTTATCAATTTTTTCCCGACTAAGAACCCCCCGACTTTTTGTCCTAGATGTGGTATTAAAAAGGTCCGGGATAATCCGTTATGAATTCACTTTACGTTCCGCGCTCCCCGCGAAAAGATAATAAAATTTGCGCCAGCAATTAGAATAAGCTTGTTTCAATCCGACCCACTTAACCTCGGTGTTTATTTACCGCTTCATTAAATGTATGATTACGGGGTCCCGGGACGAATTAATTACAATTTTGTGTAGTCCGGAAGGACGAATGTCCTCGTATAACTTTCGCATAAATAACAATGGTCGCAGCGTCTTTCCGACTCGAATTAGTTCGACGTCCTTTTAGTTTGCGTGTCCCCCTTTGAATTTATTGGTCTCGTTAAATACAGTTTAATGTAAACTGTGGAAGAGGGATGGATGTATCTGACGAGTGCAAGTATTCGATGCAACCACTCTTGAAATTGCTGGTTTTGTCGTTATTTATTTCTAGCTTTACGGGATTTATTTTAAACGGTTTCGTTAAAAAATTGCAGGGAACGGCAGGAAAACTTTTTGATTAAGTCGTTACTCCTTCCAGATATTGTTCGTAATCACGTCGCACTCATGGCGAATCAGGTTTCCATTAAAGATTTTATTTGGGAGGGAAGCGTTGTCAGCCACGCCTACTACACGCAATTTTCCCGGATAACCGATAATATCGAATGAATGCAGGAAACACAATGACGTAAAGAGCGATGATGATAAAACGTCAATGCCTATCTGTTATTTATTTCTTTTTAGAAAAGTTTTAAGTAAGAGTTTGTTGCACGAAATTGTTTAGCAGGTTATAAATAATGTGCTAATTTTGTTCAAGTAGTATTACTTTTATTGTAACCTACACCCATTGGAGAACATTTGTGGTATGAATAATTCGGGAAGAGAAAAACCATCTTGAATATGGCGAATGCGCAAATACCTTCGTTTTTAATTTATTTTTCTAAGTTGTTTTAATATTATCAGTTTGTTGAATAACCAAAATTCAGTACTGACGTTAAGAGCGTAAAAATAATTCTCTGGAAATTTCACCACGAAAATGAGCAAATTTTACGAAATTTCAAACCTTATTAATTTTTTTTCTTGAAAACAACAATTTTCCTTAGGATAAAATATTGCCCCAGTACACCATTACTGTCCTCTTTTACTAAAAATTTCCCATTTTCAGGCGCTATATTTAAGAAAAAACATGTAGCCAATAAAATATACACCAAATTTATCAGGTATTAAGGCCTTCATAATTTTTTATGTTTCATGGGGGAAAATTGGATTCGAGTCGCGAAGAGGCACCAATTAGCCACAAATCAAGCCCGTTTTAAACAGTTTTACGTTTAAACGGTTGTTTACGTCTTTACAAACTTGGAGGGTAGTACAAGTTTATGGTGCCGCAAACAAACCGCATAATTCGAAAATCTGAATATAATTTATTATCTACGTTTACTTGGTCTCGACTGTATTTTACGACTGCGAGTTTAGTTTAAGACCTCCGTATAATAAATTTTTATCGGTATTTTTTTAATATCCATTTTTTTTTATGAAAGCTCGCAGTAACGTATTCATAACTCAGCTCCTCCTTTAACATAAATCTTCCCAAAGAATTATTCAATAGTTATGCAAAACACACTTCCCCCTCGTGTCGTTTCGGTGAATCCTTTTACGAGAGTACATGCCCAAAAATTTACCAACTTGGGATATCATCCCCGACGAACAAATTGAGTATTTTCAGGATATCAAGGTCAATTCATCCTGTAGCACTGCGATTCTCCCTCATCCTTTTCTGTATCTCGTCGAAGGGACCTCGAGGATGTAAAATTTATTCAGAAGCCCGATTTTATGATGGAGCACTAAAAGTTAGAATGGTTAAGTGCCATTAACCCCCGGGAGTGTATGTTTGTTTTAAGTTGTTTTCGTCCTGCTGAATCCCGAAGAGGGCACCTAACCTGATCGTTCTGTGGTGCTATAATTAAATCAGGAAGTTTAGTGGGATCGTCGCCTGCTCCCGAGACGATTTCCGTTGTGCACTTAGACTTGTAAATAATCCACATGTTGCCGGGACGAAATACGACTCGGACTTTCGCCGATTCCCGAGGGAGGACGGCGATTATTCCAGACGAAGCGCCGTACAGGAACATTAATATAACGAGCAAGTAGGAAGTGTCAGCGGGACGCAAATATGAATATTATCGGAACTGGTAATTGACAAAGCATGAGTTCTTGGATTTTTCGTAAGGAGACGTGTCTCAGACGATGCTTACATTAAAAATTGGACAATTTATTGCTAAATACCTTAAGCTTGAAATAAATTTTTATATTGTATACAACTTTTTGAAAGATCCTACATAGTCTGGATTTTTTCGAAATAAATACCCTGGCCCATCATAAGATAGCCGTTTTACTTTCTCTTGGGTGCGGGCATTAAAGGAATTTTACACCCCTCCCCTGTATCTTAATTACAATTCTAGACACTTCTTACCTCACTAATTTCACCCTTGACATGTCGAATTTTACATAAATTCACGAGAATCAAATCCCGCCCGTCAGAAATTCGCCGCCTCCCTTTTTATCGCATTTCGTCCAGACAACCAACCCTTAACCAAACATTTTTCCTTTAACCGCGAAGGGATTCCTCCTGCTTTTCAATCGAGATGAAAACTAAATGGAATTTAATGGAGTGCAAACAAGAAGGCCCCGAAAGCGAAAAGCCCACGCAGGAACGAAAGGGAATTACGGAATTATTCAAAAACAATAATGTTAGGAGAGGCGAAGTGAAAATTACAATGAATGAAGGTTTCTTTTTTTTTGGGTTGAGGGACATTAGCGTTCCCCTTCTGGCTAAAGTCGCTGAACTTTAATTAAATTAATAAACACCGGGGCGACAATAATTTATTCCAGACCTCTCCTCTTTGTTCATTTTTCTCACGACGACCGAGTTAACTGATGGCAGCCTCCCTTATCTCTATTCCGCATTAAAGAAGTGGCGATGAGACCCTCCTTTTCCGAATTCAGACCGGCTACGGTCCATACGGAGGGAATTTAATGAAACCTAAAAATTCCCTTTCTCACCATCTGCTCCCGAAATTCTATTAGCATCCGGGGCGCAATTACATGTAAGTCGGGAACTTTCAAATTATATCCTCTTTTACCGATATCGCTCGCCTGGGAAGCTCAAAGAGAAGATTCATTTAAGGACTGAGGTGGGATGATGGAATCTCCCTATGAAGCGTCTATAAAAATGCACTGTTTGTGATAGTGGAGATTTCTGTACAAGACGTCGAGTGCATGCCGCATCTGCAGATGATAGTGTGTAATTTTCTCAGCGCATTACGTACGTACGTAGGTATTAATTTTACGCTCGTCCGCCCGACGCTTAAGGCCACTTCAGCTGCCAAGGAGCCATTCCAGATCCGACTACTTAATACGTTTCTCCTCCATACGGCTTCTTGTTGCTCTGCCGTCATTAATCTCGAGTGTCCTGTAAGTTTTTAGAGCGCCGAGAGAGAGTGCCGAGCTGTATTTTCCTTTCTTTCCATCTCGATAAATCACGCGCCAAGTCGCGAAATCATAACGACCGTTCTTCTGGAGAAAAATTTAAAGTAACTTTCGAATCGGAAGCGATCGCTCATCGCTCAGTAAGCGCAGAAGCATGCTGAGCGAAATGCATCCCAAAATGTACTTCTGTTGAATTGAATTTATATATTACTGTTACTATGCGAGCAAATGTTAAAGTTATAGAGTTATGATGCTGTTAAATGCGGGATCAATAACTGAATTTCCCTTCTTAGGGTTAAATTATTTCTATATTAAATATTATGATGAACTTTTGAAAAATCTATTTCTTCCCTTCGCCTTTAAGTCGCGACCACAACTGTATCAACGATATTTAAAAAGGAAACCGCCTCTTTCCTCCAATCCATCAGTACGTATGCAACAATGTACAGAGTGTAAAAAAAGTACATGAGTAACAGTGGCGAATTATTCCACGACAACTTCTCGGATAACACGCGAGGGGTGCCCGCTGCGAGGGATTTCCTCTAACACAGCACCTCTTGCGATTTAAATCAATTAGACGACGCATAACGCTGCATTCCTGACCGGTCTGCGTGTCCACAATAATTAAGAACTCGCCATTTATCCGCAGGTTTAATTGGCGTATTTTGATGAACCGACGCGCAAAAATTTCACCACGGCAGTTGACTCGCATTAGATTCGACGGGTTTGTTATATCTGTAATTAAAATCGAACGACCGCGGTGATTAATTAGATCCTATTGCAGGTATTCGCGGTAATTACGGATTCCTTATATAAGCGCACGTTATAATCATGTTTCGCATCACTGGAGTGCCTAAATTTTGTTCAATTTTCAAAGGCGCGATTGAATCCCTTACGCACGCCCCTCCCAAATATATGCCCTGTAACCCCATAAAGAGAAAAACTTACTCCAGGCGCATAAAATCAAAGAATTATTTCCCCCTGCGATCATATTACACGATAAAAATACACGTCTCCGGGAACAAACGTCCCTGCTTACGTTCCCCCTTTATATTCAGAATCTGAATAAAAGGAAGACCCCTCATATCCGGATACAGCGTCTGCTCTCATAGACAAGACGTAATTTTTTACGGAATAGTTGGCTCCTTTGAAAAGGAATCGAGACTTCAAACTTTCGAAAAGTATCATCGCAGAGTCCGTAAGAAGTAAAAGTAATGTAATAAATCCCGCATATCCGAGGGAAGTTTCCCCAAAAGTATATCCGTGGAAGGAATCGGTGACTGGATGTCTTTTACGTACGTACATGCTTCGGAATTTATTGAAGTCTGTTTCAATATTCAAAGGTGCGACACTCGTTTGCAGAGGAAATTACAGATTCATGTTTAACATATTTACAAATGAAATATTTCGTTCGATATCGAGGAAATCTGTAAATAAATTATTTCCAAAATATGTCGTGTACCATACCTATGGGTCGCTTGCGGGTGGAGTTTCTAAAACATACGCAACTAGAGCTGTTGCTTTCAAATTATATCGTTTGGAGCAATAAACTGATTACATGCAATTAAATAAAAAATCCAATAATTAACTTAGAAAGATTTCTTCTAACAGATGTACCGTTTTGAGTGTTTCTCGTAAAAATGACGGAGAGAGCAAAATTCTCCATGTTCCCACGGTACATTGTACCTGCAAGAGGTGCTTATGAACTTATAATTTATGTTTTATAGCTTTATTACTACTTTTGCTTAAACTTCTATAGTAAATTTTTGTGATTCTAGGAGGGAACGTGGAGAAAATTTGCCCCTGGGACTCCTAATATCGCTCGCTGATTTTGGTGGGATCCTGTGGGTTTTTCCAATGATTCAAAACGATTTTGCCACTAAAATTCAATAATAATCAGAGATATTCAGAGATTAATCAGAGAATCATTAGGCATCATCAAAATTCTAACCATAAGAACAAAAGAAAAGAAGGGAAATGTTAGATAATTTCTCCATAAAACATGGCATCCTTTTGCCAGAAAAAGCTAAAGTAGACAATGGATATTGGTTATCTAGAAACAAAGAGTAAAGAACGAAAAGATCAAGGAAAAGAAAGAGGAGAAAATCAACTACTAAAAATCTCAAAGAATGTGGAATTTTTCATTTAATTCAACTATTTTATCAATAACGACAACGAATAATCCTCCTCATTTCGGCTTTAAATGAGAAAATCTGAGGTACTACGAATGCCCGTTGTGAACCAAAAATATATCGCCTATGTATCTATTACTTCCCCCGTGCACTTGTAAATTCAAGCCGCAGCAAAGAAATAATAAGTTTATCCCGGGAACGTGGAAAAAACGTCGGGACCACGCCAAAGATAGCGTCCCGGCATTTTTCGCACGTGCTCCTTCTCGTCATTTCCATACTTAAGATATCCCGGACTACTCCGGGGATAAATCTCGACGACAGTAGCGAATAAGAGAGAGGGAGAGTGCCCGGCGGCATTTGACTGTTCCCTTTTCCCCATGTAGCGCAGTAGGCATGGCATTCCCGTTTCCGCGTACTAATCCGGCAATATTTACCATAAGGAAAGCATAAAAGTGTCACTATTCCGGGCTTTTTTATAGAACGGGTTTATTTGCTGAACGGAAGTAGTTTCATTTCGATGGATAAATACCAACACTTTCCATATTTCCGAAAGAAGTTTATTTGTCGGACATTATTTGCAAACCTCGCGATCTAATTGAGCGATAAACAAGTCTATAGTTTCGGTTTTGAAATCCGCAACTTGGCACGCATGCGACGCTCAATAAACACTGAATTATAAGTACTTAAGTGTCACGTTAAATTCGAAACGAATAGCTTATTTGACGGTTTTATTAATAAACCGGAAAATGTAGCAAACACACATTTTGTTATAAATTTAAATGTATGAATTCCTAACGCAAGTTAAACGATACAAGTTTTCATTTTATTAAAATTACGTTCGACCATCGACGCTTAAATTGTCTCTGCGATCGGCTTAAAATTTGTTGGGGGAAATTGTTTGTCAGAGATAATTTTGGGGGTTCCCCTTTGTGATTGGTGAGAAATCGATAACAAGGGGAGAGTCAAGAAATGAGTGAAAAACAAAGGAAGACACAAATGTATCTAATACAAAAAACTGTATTAATTACAAATATCTATCCACAAGAATGGGAAGTGATTGAATTTTATGCATATTTTGCATATAAAGGTGCATATCTTTAAATTCGGAAGATTAATGCTACCAATAAAAAGTGATCTATTCACCTAATCAATCATTACAACTTGTTAATGACTATAGTAATTAAATAACGTGTCACTTAAGCATTTATCCAAAGCCACCGTAACTATAAACCCTGGATTAATTAATATAACCATGTCGACGGTAGTAACAGTGTGGTCAGCGACTCGATTGTAATTAAAGTGTAATGAATTTAAACGCTGAACAATAACGGCTTAATCCGGTGATCCGATGTAGTCTCGTTAATTAAGCGCCAAGAGAAACGTTAAACGATATCGTAGCACATGTAGACCATCTTCGAAAGTGTGAGCCATTGTCCGCATACCAACTAGTTAGTTTATAACGGTGGTGAGTTGTTGTTATCCCGGCTGGATTCGAGAGGGTCGCTCGCTTGTTCGCACTATACCCCTTAACTTCCTTACATCTCGTCCACACTTTGACCAATTCCGGCTAAATGCGTCTGGTCAGCTCCAATGCGAGTTTTATGGGGCTTTAAAGTGGAACGATTCACTTCACGTTCCCTTCTCGCCTTCGTCTCGTTTATGGGAGAATGCCAGATAAACAAGAGAGCGTCCCGATAACGGCGATCTTTTCCGGGGGCTTAGGCAATAGGGCGCTTGGATAAATTCGAAAATAACACATTAGGACCCTTTATGTTTATGAAATATAGGCGAGCGTGGAAAGGTTCTGTTCGAATAACGCCAGTGAAATTGTTTAAAAAATGTTATTGTAGGAGTGTTAAGGATTTAAATATAATGACATCTTAGATAAAAAATCGTGTTATATAACGTTGAAAACCATATTTCACACAATTTTCTCTTATCAAATTTAAAAAAAGGCGTATTACATAAGAGGCATTCCTTACAACTTCTAAACAAGTTGTAGGACAAGATGTAAGTATGGGTTAATTAAATATTTCATTAATTAGAAGAAGATCTTACAAGACGTGTTTTCATAAAATTTGCCCATATTCGTAGCGCGAAATTTATAACAATAAAATATTTTGTTGTAAACCTGTCCAAAAAAATATTTGATTTCTACTCCGCAATTATAATTTTGTGACAATGTATGAACAATTGTTGTTATTTATTGTCATAAACAATTTTATGCATCGTGATCTAACTAAATATATTCTCTTCCGATTACCGTGTATGTGTGTGTGTGTGTGTGTATGGAAGGAAAAAATCCGCGCGTTTCGGAAGAGTCAACGAATTACCATGAGTTATTTGCAATTTTACGGCATTAATCTGCGCTTTATGTCATATAATTTTAATAAGCTTTATTGCCCCGTCATGCAAATTTATTTAAATTTTCGATATTGCAGCCTGGCGAGCTATTAATGAACGATGTATATAGAAAGTGTTTCGGTCCGGAGTAGGCGTGCCGAGAACAGGTATCTAGATTTGTCGGTACAGTTGTTCAATTTGTTACAATGGGAACGCCGAGCGACAATTGTCCAGGATATAGAGGCGTTCTCTTTCGTTCGAAGTAATAGATAAAAATTTTCGAGGGGCTATTAATTTGCCCGGTGCGTCAGTACCAGATCGGAGATAAAAATCCCCAATCCATCACGTCAACCTATTTAGATCGAGTCTCATATATACGTTCAGACTCAAAAATAAATCCAGTTAATACAATCCTCCGAGATAATTTAGGTTATGCAAAATTTCCCCGTCGGCCCTCCTCCTTCGGGGACGGAAGGGAAATTTCTGGAATGCCTCCCGAGAGTTGTTCGAAACGCTCGAATCCGTTCCGAGCAACCTTCGGAAAAGATTTAGAACTTCCCTTTAATTTTACATTCAATGTCAGTCGCTTCTTTTCATTTTACATTTCGCCGGCGACCTTACGTTCTGAGGGCAAAGCGGGCAAAATGGGAAAAGAAAAATTTCGTATCGGGGATAAGAACGGATATAAAACTTTCAAAATTGGAAATTAGGCACACCGAAGACAAAAAGACCATTCATAACATTAACGAAAATTATTCACTGTTTCGAACAAACAGAAGGATTTTCTTTGCTTAATAAACTGAATTACGCAAAAATCATAATGCTACATATATATACATAACGTATAAATGCAACAAAATGATGTAATTATATATTTACATACGAGTAATTATTATATGAATTGATTTCGTTAAAAGTTAAAAGCCTTATTTTATCCGCAACGCCCCACCGTGACTCCGGGCCCGTACTAATTACCTCCAGGGAGTGGAAAACTACCCTTGTGATTGCATATTTCCGTCACGCATTTTCCGACCCCGTCACACTCGTAGGAGTGCAATTAGACGATATCAATCGTCGCCGGAAATCTCACAGAATTTTCCGATCTTCGCGATTTCATATTGCGCATTTTCCGGCCGCACGGTACTCGCAGGGGTTTATTTAAGCGAACCCAAATGCTACTGCAAATTTCCCGACTTTATCCCGACATTGTATTCTGTGGAGTACTACTGACCAATTCCGAGTGAATTTTCCGACTTTGGCGAGTTATGACCGAGCATTTTCCGACCGTAACGTACTAGTAGAACCTTCACTGACCGAATTTTTAATTTTTTATTGATGGAATTGCTAACATATCGACTTATTAATTGTACTTATGTAACACTAATCTTATTTCTGAATAAATTATTGTGGAAAACTATCTTTATGACCGAATACTTGCGCCACCGAGAGAATTGCGCATTTCCCGACTGCAGTTTACTCGTGGAGAGTGTATTTAACCAATTTAAAATGCCATCGCGCATTTTCCGAGTATGGCGTTGCTCGATCGCGCATTTTCTGACCTATTAAAAATTTACAAGTAAACAAAACAATTCTACTTCGAATGCTTTCCCTTATCACATCACCAATAAATGTCAAGTAACAATAGTGAAAACTGTAAAACTCCAGCTGAGACCCCCCGTTTAAAAACACATAATTAATTAGACCTCCTCGACTCGATCCCATCAAACAAGCTAATTTATCTTTCACTTGACGCTCGGATGTTCCGTCATCGTTTTCTTTCAAACGTCCCCTATACGCGACATATCCCCCCGTCCTTTGTCGCTTATCGAGGGACGGCTGTTTTCCTTCGGCTGTTTTCCGCCCTCGGAGAAAAAATTTTTCAAAAGGAGCGCGGCTGGATGATCCCTGACGGGAGAAAGGGGGGCAGTCTCGATTCAAAGGTGTCTTCGGGGGTGATAGATCTTTTTTTGAGTAATGCCGAGTTATTAAAATTGAGGTCTTTAAGTGGCGCGAGGGCGGAATAAATTGAAAAGGAAACGGGGGAGTGTTTAAATACGGGGGTACCGAAGAATGGATCTCAAATATACAAATTAAATATTAGGCTCTTTTTTAAATCAATTTAAGACATTGATCATCATGCCTACCTTATAAAGTGAGAGTGGGATTAACACCTTAATAGAATTTTAATTATAGCCAAGTGTACCTGCTAGTCACGCGTATAGAGAATTAATTTCAAAATTTTGTTCTACAACTGATTCGATTGGACGCTTTTGCCTAAATATCATGAAATATTTCTGGTAGTAGTAGTTCCAATTTAATTTGATCTTTAACCACGCAAATTATCGATATTATTTTCGATACCTGATGTCATTTTCGGAGCCATGAATTTCATGGCGAAAGTTACTGCGTGAGCTTCTTCAGGCTTAAAGTGACACTTACGTATTACAAGAGGAGCTGAAGTAGCACTTTCGGTGTGTTAAGTGCATAATATTTATTGAGACATGTTCCGCAGATAAACACTTATAATAGTCGTGGTTAAGATGTGTACTCACGATTTATCCCATGCAGTAATAAATGAGATGCGAAGCAATGAAAGTACAAAATAACTATTGCATTAATTGTTCTGTTTGTGTGTATAAGTATTAAGTGTCTGCACTGCACCATACGCAAAGTATATAGAAACAGCGTTTAATAATTTTGTGAAAAAGATTTGAATTCCTCGTTATTAAGTTTGCAGCCTTTGTGTCCTTCAACGTTTAAAAATGGATCTTAATTAAGGACTCGTTTAAATAACGAGGGTAATCTAAAAGGACTAAAAGCATTCGCAACTTCTGTCTGATGATAACATGTTACCGCCATAAATTTCACTTAGGATCTCATGCTTATAATAAACAATGCTTACCAAGAAATTTGGGAGAACTATATAGAGTACTTACCTAGAACAAAGAAAAGAACGTTATGTTAATACAAGCGATATAGAATATAGGCTGTGTGGGGACGTTAGAGGGGAGAAATATTTAACACCTTAAATTAATACTTTGTCCATTTAGATCTTGTTAATATTAACACAATGTGTTCAGATTTTCGTGACCCCAAATCTCTCTATCTCCACTCTAAAGTAGCCAATAAGTCAAAGGTTATAGAGGAGAATATGTTACTTATTTAAAAGGCAATTAATATTTCATTTTTGGCGATTTCCTGTGAGGCTACAAGCCAATAATTGGTGAATGTGCTTATTGGGAAAATTGGTCGACTGTTCCATTCAACATTTATTTTCAATGACCAAATGGAAATTCTGTAAAATTCAAAGGGAGAGGAAGAATTTGGACACTTTTCTTGGAAGAATTTGAACCTAAATCTTGCCAGTTGAACCCTTACCTTTAGGGATTTTACCTACGTAACGAGGAATAAGCAAATTCAAGTCTTCCTCATCGTCTCGCACGGGGGGATATTGGCAGGTTCGATCAACACATAAACGGTCATTATAAAATCGCACTTGCGGCATTTGAAAAATCCAACGGTTGTATTAGTAAATACCTCAACATGTTTTGTAATCGATAAACACGCTTCATATTGAATACAAATGAAGAGAACTGACATTCTCGATAAAGTATGGCATTAATTTGCAGGTCAGCTACTATTATATGCAATGTGTAAGTGAAACGGTAGAGAACGGCCGGGACATCTGTTTCCACGTACACGAGATGAAAATCGCAAAGGAGGTGCTTCGTATATGGGCTTTTAATAATCGCGGGTCGCCGAAATTCAAAGAACGAGATAACGTGGGCTAATTTTGCGCTTTCCAATTCCGGAAAAGTCAGCAGGGTCCCTGCCACAACTACACGACGACTCGAAATAAATTTCGAGAGCATGACTGAAACGTACTTTATGTGCCAAGGCCTTAAATTTCACGGAGTGTATATCGCCATATTACGGGCGCAATTGTCCGAATTAGCCATGGGGATCACACCCACTTCGATGTATTTATATGCGAAAAAATGGAGAATTTGAATAATAATAAAAAGTGAAAATCGTTGCTACTAACCCATTTGCATACTCAATTATGATACCCAAACTTTTGTGTGTCTAATAGCGTTAACACGCTTGTAATATTTTCTTCTCAGTAACGACGTTATACAGTTAACGCTCAGTAAATAAAAGTGAAAAGCTATGATCATGAGCCCCTCAGCGCGGATTTATCGGCGACATTTATAAGGAAGCTTATCTCTACGCTGAGGAGAAGTTCTTATGCCCAATTTATTGTATAATTTTTCATAGTGTGTGTAAACTATCCGCGGGATAATAAATGAACGCCATTCCGACCGGAGATGAAGTAGTGACGCTGTTTTTCACGGAGGTTGTTTATTATGGACTGATGTTTACACGGAAATATTCGTTCCAGACGGTGATTTACTTGTGAAGTATGGAATTTCTCGAAGGTGTCATTGTTGAAATAATTACCGGCCAAATATCGAACGGTTATCTGCTAATACGTCATTAATCTCGAAATTGATCGCCACATGAATATTAACCAATAAACGTCAGATATAAATTTTCTTTAATATCATAACTACTGACATGTGTTCGCACTTGAAATATTGATCTGTTGTTGCTCACGGCTTTACTTTCTGTTTAAATTATGTAGTTTCATGTGTTGTAAATCATAGAACAAAAAATGAAGCCACATCAACGGAAAACGGGAATTATATTTAAGTTGTGTATTATTATCTTATCTTTAATCTTTGTAGTGTTGGTTAGCAAGCATTACCATTACGTTTTTCCCAAAATATCTGATGTTGCTTTGGAAAAAAATCCAATTAATTTGGACGTGTGAAGTTCAAAAAGATTAGTAAATAAAAATTTAATATGTTTTCCAAAGAAGTTGTAAGACAATTCATTGTGTACAGCTATATCATCATATCGGTAAAAGGTCCATCTAGTCTTTTTTAATTAGTCGAAATGACAATATTATCGAAGCATACATTTGGAAAAATTATTTCCCGGTCGACATATCTTTGGGTTCTCATGATACTTTTAAAATGTCCTTTACTCACACCTATTTTTTAAAATCTCAATATACCCATGAGGTAGTTAATGAAAATTTATATACTACGTATGTAATGACATACTGCATTTATATATCGAGATGTTCTTAATACAATTGCTGCTGAATATCAAGTGTTGCATCGGAAAATTGTCAACTGAATTTTTGGCTGCTCACTTCACACCGACCTCTTTTAAAGGAATCGAATAACAAATGTAATCGAGATGACACATGCCCCATTTATTTTTAATATCCAGAGAGTCTTTAAAACAAAGAAAGTGTGGTCCCCATTGTTTCGAAAACAGCTTCACGAAGAAGTAGTTGAATTTTCTTGAGGAAACTTTGGAAATTTCTAGAAAATCTTCGATGGCCCTTAGATTTTCTTTTCCGTGTATCGAAAAAATATTGTTAAATTGTGTCAAATTGCAAAAGTGGCGTTTTATCTTAAAATCGCAAACAACCATGAAAGATTCCTGGAACCTAGAGGGTTTTTGAATGGTGAAACTATTCTGTTTACTTTTAAACAGTAAAAAAGTTGAAATACGTGGAATTTATAGTAGTTATGGAAACCTAAACTACAAAATTTTCCTAAAATCGAATGTAAAAGTTGTTCGAACATATTATCATTTAATCTCATTTCAATTCTAGACGCTGCAAAGAATCTACAAAAGAAAATTCTTTAAAAATGTTAGATTTCCATACAGTAAAACGTATAATATTTAAGAATCTATCGTTTATAAGGGGAAAATTTACGCGTCTATTCGTCTAAACAGTCATTTCATTAGGTGCATCATGGATATCACCAATATTGGTGGTTAATCCAGGAAAATGAAATTTTCCTTTTTTTTCAGGAATTATACGACGAATTATCTTTGTCTTTCAAAATAAGCATAAGTAAACAATTTTACAAAAATTCGCTAAATTATTCTGTTTGTTTATAAACAAAAAAGTTCTATATCTATATAAATCATTTCCTAGGCATTCCTAATTACCCGACTTTAATTTTTTAAAAAGTATTTTCGGAAATGTTCAAGAAAAATTTCAAAGTATCTGAAGGCTTTTGTTTAGGCTGGGCTAATCTGCAAAAATTTCCATTTCATCAACGTATATTATGAGCAATCAAAAAAATCGCTAAGAGATTGATTCTCTTAAATTTATCGTTATTTTTGCAATAACAAAAAATATTTTTACAATCTCTATCAAGTGTAAAATTCAATTCCAAAACTTTCACCTCTTTCAAATATTCTTTAAAATGAACTGTTTTCAAGCTATATAAGCGAAAAGCAAGAAAAGGAATTTCTTTGAGATATTTTCACAATTTCTTTAATAAAATGTTACGTTCACCTTTTTTGCACTTGCGCACAGCAAAATTATCGTTTCTGTAGACATTTTGAACCTCTGAATGGACTTGGGTGTCCGATCCACCCAAATATATTTTTTTTTTACATATCCAGCCTGGATTATATAAGATAAATTTTTAACTAGTGTCCGAAAGATGAAAGTACGTAGTGTCGAAGACTGTGAGTAATACGTTAAAACTGCTTGTCGAAACGTAATTAGCACCCTTCATAGCCAACCGCAAAAATAATTACAATCACGGACCTCGAAGCGTCCGCATTTGTCCACGAGAGCTAAGTAGGTCTCTCTTCCGGCGGTCGTTCTTCGGCGGCCCGATAAAACGGCATAATCTTATTAAACTTCGATTTGACATTTATTTAAGGGCCTTCCACGAGGATCCGTCTCTTCGTGTCAATTTGTACGCGATAGCGCACGGACAGAGATTTGGGTCAGCGACGGCGGACCGGCCGGCACTGCTAAGCGCAAAACGACGAAACGTCGTCGACGTTTTTACAACTGCTGGCCGGCAGAAGCATTTATCGGAATTTATACAATAATTAAACATTTAGCTCGGCATTTCGTTTCAGCGATAATTGTCCGCCAGGCGAACTGGGTTACTTTTAATTGTCGCCCGATAAGGCGTACGTTTGTATGTACCTTCAATAACGCGAGATCCGCAAGAAAAGAAACCTGCTTCTTTCGTCTTCACGGTGTGTTACCGTGAGATCGAGAGAGAGAAAGAGGTGGTCGCGCAAAACGATGCAATACTGACAAGCACTGACATCAGAGGATACAGGGATTTTCTAGATTGTCACAAGCACATCTAGTATGCATTGTGTAGCAATGATCACATCTAGAGTGTATCACGAGCAACGTTGTCATATATTTAAATACAGGTACTTTAAGGCACAAATATTTTTTATGTGGATATCTGAAGTCTCTAATTTAAGGTCTTCAGGAAAATAGGGCCAATAACTGGGAGGAAATGAGGGTGAAAATTCTCATTTCTGTCCAAACGATGATACTATTAATGAACCTGAAGCAGCGATGATGAACTGTTCAGAATCAGGTTTAATCGGGCCATGGAATGATCTTATATAAGAAGATATACCGAAATAAACATGATGTAAAAACACTAAGGAGCTAACAAAGAGAAGCCACAAAGTATTTCAGAAATCATCCATTGAAAAATGATACAGAGCTCAAAAAACTGTAACTCCTTTTGAAAACAACACTTTAGTAGTTTACTCTTAAATACCTTAGGGTTTTAATACCTGATTAATTCATCAGCCCAACCATTAGTCGTATCTGACTACCTGGAATAACTATCTGGGTATTTGGGATAATTTCAATCATGCAACGAGAGAATCGGCGAGATTGAAGAACCAAAAACTCGAAACTCTCCTATAACGGGCCAAGTTTCGATGTACTTGCGTTGTATAATTCCGTGTACCTCCGTGTGTTTAATTCGAACAACGTAATACGGGTTCGAATATTGTTTGTGCCCTAGTAAAATCTGAAACGGTGAAATATGTATTATTCATGAGGGTACTAAGATCGATCCCATCTGAGAGCGTTGCAGTCAGTCGGGGCGTTCTATTTTCCGGGGAACTTTTCTAAAACTGTACAGGACGTAATACTTTTCCTTAACGATAATTCAATTCGAGCTTAAAAGTTATCTCGAATGCAAGTTCCTGTCCGGTTTTTTTTTGATAAAAACCGGCCACCGAACGGAGGGAGGATGGAGAATCAATAACAGCATTTCGTCGGCGATGAACAAAGGGGTTTTTTACTTAAAATTCCACAGGAATCGGACCACCATTGATAAAAAGTGGTTCGTACGGAGCCAATTGATTCCTGTTTATTGAATGGAAACGTTTCGAAATCGTTCGGGGAGGGGAATTCGCCAAAAATCACGTCGGATAAAGACGTTCAGACGAGACAGTTCGAGGAGATTACAATAGTTGACAAGCGCAGGATATAATAAGAGAATGTTTTGGCACGACAAACGTGCATTGTATTTCTAAACACAAAAGCATATTAGTCTAACGACAAACTTTGATTTCGCGAACTACACCTTATTTTTTTTAATGGGAGAAATAATGAAAGGTAGGCCAGAAACAGAAAATTAAAAATTTCGATCGCATCGCTTCTACTTTATGAAACATATGACTTAAATATCTACTAATTCATCGCGATATCCTTAGCATTCGTTAAAGAAGTTAGGGGTAAAGGAGTGCTAGCGAAAAATAAATGCGACGATCCACCACACTGAAGAACATAATGAAATGGTAATTTTAAATTCACTGTAACGACAATAATTGTATAGATTCCTTCAATGGTAGGTCAGAAAATACACAATCAGAATTCGGGAAGATGGAAAAATTTTCGGAATTAACGACAGTGCTTTAATTAATATGATGCGCCTGGAAAATGCGCGATCAGAAACCGCGAAGTCCGGAAAATTCGCAGTTTTCCGGTAGCACCTAGAATCTGTCAATCGAGCTACCACGGGTATGGTGTGGTCGGAAAATGCCCGATTAGGCACCGCGAAGCCCGGAAAATTCGCAGTTTTTCGGTAGCACCTAGAATCTGTCAATCGAGCTACCACGGGTATGGTGTGGTCGGAAAATGCCCGATTAGGCACCGTGAAGTTCGGAAAATTCGCGGCTCCTTCAGTGACAGCTGGCCAATTATCAAATTTTCCTGTACCGGGATTGGCTTAAGGGAAATCGGTAAGCTACTGTTTCAGTACCAGACCAAGTATATAATGTTGCATTATGATAATGCTGCAATAGCATTCAAAGAATTTTAAAGTAATTATACTCACAACTTCTTTCAAAATAACCTCGATAGCTCGGGTAAAATTTAAAAGATCTTATTATCTTATTTTATCTTATTTTTAAGTATCTTATTTTCTTAAATATTTCTTATATAATGTTCATAATTGTTCATAAATGTCAATTGTTTATAACTACAGTGTTCAGTTCCATGGAAAAACCGATTTTCTTTTATTGACATTACCATATCGATCACATTTACTGTCGCACCGAATTATTTCGACGCGACTAACTAAATATCCTAACTTCCATTACGTTCGTCGCGCAACTATTCCGGTACACAACGACATAATTAATACCTTAAGTTCCTGAGCAGCTCCAGAAATTATAACCGCCATTTAAATTATCAAAGCCAGCATCTCCCATTCGAAACGAATAAACAAGCCATATTTCAAACTTAACGATACACGGCGCGGTTTCGGCGAGGAATCCTAAAGTTTCCGCAACGAAAGCGGTGAGCGCACTTCCCACCCTAACTTCTTTATCAACCCTCCTATTAATGTGTATATGAATGTGAATGCATCGCGATACACTTTACGCTGCATTTAATTTCGGTGTGTCGCCGGTCCCGGATTCGTCCGGATGAGTTTGCCGTGCACCCCGCGGAATATGAAATTAATTAATGTTCCGTGTATAAACGGGGTAATTTCGGGGGTTCGCCGTGGAGACTTTGTCCCGGTGAATATTTATGCGCAATGCCAGCGGAGCGAAATTTTAGGTCAATATTAGATGAACGCCTAGTAGAAGTAGAAATTATTTCACGCGGTTATGTAGGAGGCAGAATGTAAAGACCGAGGTTTATAAAGTGCTAAAACGTAATCAACCCTTTCTGTTCCCTTTCAAAGGGTTACATGGAGTTTCGACGGTTAAAAACGAATATTTTTGTATTCCCTTTTTCAAAATTGTAAATCGTTATTTTGTTTAAAACTTGTCGTAATTAAAATTTTTGATATAAAAATAATATATAAATATGGACTGAATGAAATATAATTTGTTACCATGAAAAGTATTTCTAACTCTTTTCTATATTTTAATTAAATTTAAATTTCCACTAATTGACTAATTAAATTGAAAAGCGCGGGACTAATACTTATATATGCCTAAATTTTAAAGGGAAAATTTAAAAATTTTCTCAGCTGAGAAGTAGGAGAACTAATTTAACAGTAAAATATTTTCCATAAATCCATCAGCATTAAGCCCCTTGATTATTAATTTAGCGAAAGGAGTACCGTTTATAAATTCCTTATGAAATTTGTGATTCATGACATATAGAAATGATGGAAATAATAAGTTATTGGAGGTCATGTCTTTGGCAGTATTGGATAAAACGAATAGTTCTTGCCTGAGAAAAATTTTGTTTGAAATATTTTCCAAGCAAAATTTTTCGTAGATGAATTTTTGAATCCATAATTTGAATGAATACCACCTACATTATTCGTCAACATTCGTTCAAAGAAATACAGCAAGGAACAAACCTAATATTGATCAACGTAATACATACACTACTCGTTGTATATTTTTAACGTGTCCTCCTTGCAAAAATGTTTGATGTGTCACCCCTATTACTAGTATGTACGTTCAATGTAGAGTGCACGGATTTTGGTTATTTTCGAGCATGAAAATTTGTTGATTTCTGAGTCAGATGGAGTTATTCTCGGGCCTCGTAGATAGAGATCATTTTCAGCACTTATCGAAGTAAAAGCGTCCCGCTCGGCTCTGTTTAGCCAGTTAATGTGTTGTTGTTATGGATCAGTCCGCACGCTTTGTTTTTTTAGACGGGGAAACAAAAATACGAGTTAATGTAGGTCGAGACGGGCCAAATGACGGTAATGTGAATTTACAGTGACGTCACGTTTTTAATTCTCTCTAACCGAGCATAAAAGTCGGGCGGATGCGTAATTTTCAACCAGTTCGCGAGCTGTAGAAAGAAGGGGAGAATTAAATAAGTTAGATAAAGCGAGGAATTCATTATGATTTCGATAATTGTAAATATCAACAGCAATAAACGTTTCAAACAACACTTTTTGATATGACGATTTCCCCTTTTCTCATGCAATGATCACTGATATCCGACAGCAGCTGCCTCTCACGTATAATAGCTCCAAGTCGCCTCTCCTTTGATTCAAAACAAACACGAAATCAAGTGTAACATGTCCGAAAGTAAATCAACCCACCTACCTCATTTCCTTTAAGCAGCCCGAGTGCGTATGAGAAACGAGGCAATTTGGCTTCTAGTTGTATATCTTTATTGCTCTAATACGATTCGTGTAATCGAAAAAGCGGTAAACGCTAAGTGTATTAACGGAAAGGCTCGAGTGCTATTTCGGTGTTGGAGTTCATTAGCTGAACCGTAGCAGTCGTCGTCTACGGACAGGGCGGATTGCACAAGAAGCGGGGATTTTCTCGACGGATTATATCATATCGTCCGAGACGCAGCTGCCACTTTATACATCAACGTGCGTGAACTGTTGTTGTAAACATCGGGAACGTTGACGAAAATTAAGGGGGCTCCGAGCACGTGATTAATTATTGGGAAGGCACGGGAGGAATGCGATTTCCTCATTTTTATTTATCGTCGCGGCCAACGTACAAATTATATAACTACTTTCTTCTATTATTAGATCGACTGCCTACCAGAGGAAAGCCCCCAGCTATACTCTTAATGAGCAGCTTTGGCTTTGCTACAGGCGTTCGATACAAAAATTGTTTACAAATATGCTTGGGCAAAAGGGCAACCTGGCGAAAAATTATTTAGTAAACATATCGTTTAACGGCAGCTGAAGGAGATTTTGAAAACTTTTTCACCCCCCTGGACACCCAGCAAGTCAATCGATCTTTTACAGTTTATTCCTATACTCGATAAGTCTGAAACATTTCAGATCTACTAAATGTACAGAATGAATTCGCGTCCAACAACGTGCGATTCTTAACGCGTTTGTCCCGCGAGCGAAGATGCGTCTCAGATTGACCGTTTCCTGAATGGAAAGCGTAAACCATCCGGGAAATAGGGGAGCCGTGCGGCGCGCGGCCGACAGGTCGGTTTATTCCCGGCGAAAGGAATCTAGCCGATAAATCCGCGAAAGCTGTCCGTAACGTAAATTTCAGCGTATATTTGGCACGGCGTGCCTTTTTCTCTCTTCTTTCTAGACCGCTCTCATTACCGCGAGACATACTGCAACCGAGTGTATGCGTGCGGGGATAATTATTGAGATCTTATGTCGCCGGAAAATTCGGGTCCGTCCTCTAATTTACGATAACTGGAAACGCTTATGAGGAATTCGCAGTTAATGAGAGCGACGAGATGTTTACGGGGGAGTATTATTGCGAGCGAAGTGTTTACTGGGGTTTACGTGTCGAGGGATACGTTAATAATTCGGGTAATAACGTTATTAACCGTCGGGACGAACGATATGAAATTTCAAACGAATACACACGATGTAAGAAATGGAAAAACAAGGCACTCACGCTCAACGTATTAAAATCGCACATATTTCAACACCTCCGTTCGAAATAAAAATAAAAGCGACAAACACCATCTTATAATCATACCCCTCGTAAAACCCTGCTGGTTGTTTTTCATTCCCATCATCGAATATCTTACTGCAATCACGACGGAAAAGGCTCTCGCTTCTCCATTACGATCCGGTCTATCTCGACCTACCCCCGTCGGTGTGTATACCGGTGAAGGAACAAAACGCTTGCCATAACTGTAAAATATTTTGGTGGATGTGTACCGTCGCCAAAATATTTTACAGTTATGGGTCTAGACTTTCTCACCAGCACGGTTGTCGTAATGAAATTTCGCATCAACGAAAGTAAAAACGTTATGAAAACTATCTGCATAAAAGTTGATTACGGTCTCGGTGAGGGGAGAACCCAAAAATTCACGGGATAGCAGCCGAATCTTCTACTCGGCTGCTAGGAAATGGGGGAGATGGTGTTTTTGTTGATTTCCATTAGCTTCGCCTGCACTCTTAATGAAATTATGTAAATTTCTCAACTAATTACAGTAATCATAACAGTTAGTTGTATATTAAGCGCGACACGAGCGCACGCCCGGTGATGTTTACTACGATACTCCCCTTGTCACATCCAATCCCTCTAACGTAAAAGGCGTCTTCGAATTATTTACTCGTGTAAACTGGCATAAGAAATAAACATTTAATTCATATAGAAATGGTTAAACGTGGTTATTAAATTAAACTAAATTTATGTTTCATCGTTGAATTCATATGAATACAACCTATAAACAATTTCGAGAAAATCTGATGTTCAAATTTCTATTCTCAATGTAGTGGGGGATGTTTTTAAATCGATTTGTCCTTTTCATTATACAGTGCCCCGATTGCATTTTGTTGCGGTGTTGTATAGTAGACTTTTTTACAAAATTATCTGAATTTACCCTCAAATTGCGTTTACCAGCGAATATTAAAGAGCTTATTTAACCTACCAAGTGCTTATGAGAAATAGCGAATGTGTTTTATAAGTTAACGTCTTTATCACAAAGACTACTGCATGTATGTGTGTATCACATGTGTATTGTGTATCCTTTTAAATAATTCTGCCCATGCTTGAGATTTTTTAAATCTTTTAGTACTAAATTTGTTTATGCTATGTATTGACATATCGATAAACAATGTTTTATAGGGATCAATAATGTTGGCAATAGCCCCATTTTTCTAAATTTGGAAAACGTTCAATTACCTTCCAAAAAGTAATGAAAACATAAATTCAAATTCGGAAGTTTCGGGGGCAGATATTTTAATCTTCATCGGTTTTTCCCGAAAACTTTCACTCTGGTATTCTTAGGGTTAAAAATAGGTGTTGTTATGAACTTTGAACAATGGCGGTAGGTAGTAAAGAATCCAAGTGTATATATTTATAGTTCATCGTTGACATTTTTCAGTACGCATATTTTTACGCGCAAACTTCCGCAAAATCCAGACGAGACGTTTAGACGAATCAGAAGAAATAGATTTTTAAATCATTTTTCTTTTTGAATGGGTGAACAGCGTTTATTATCCCCAGTGTAATGAATTCAGCATAAAATGAACAAAATTATCGCTTATTTAAAAATCGCCGACGTTTGGATCACTATTTTTGCTTTTCAAGGCAGCAAATACAACAGACAAGCCTTACAATTGGGACAGTTATTGATACCACCTGTAAAATAAGGTATATTCAATAAATAAAACTTATAAAGTTAAGCTGATAGTACAACAGTAATAAGAAAAATTGCCAAAGCTCGAGAAAACTTATTAAAACACACCGAAAAACCATTTTGTGGTTACTGATGGATGAATTGCTTTTTTTAATTATTGTACCTACCTATATTTTTAGTATATTCTTCATTAATCACTCATTCATATTCACATAATTATTATTATCAATACTGGCATATTAGAACGTTTAAACAAAAGCCCCACATCTAACCTTTCGACAAAGACAATTTATTTAGTATGTTCCCTTTACACACCCTTAACCACGTTTTCAGTAAACATGTAACATCGGAATTACGCCTGAAATTACAGTTTCACACTCACAGCTCATTCCTTGCATTTTCCTTTGCGCTCACCTACCGCGCCCATTTACCCTCGAATAAATCATGAAAAACCTCCAAACATATCATTACCTCGTGTACCTAATGAACCATTATAGCGACGATTATAACGATTTCGCGGTCGGTTTAGCGCGTCTACTGCTTACTGAAAATCTATACGATCGCCGGATCGTGTCGATTAAATAAGCATAATTTACTTTTCAACGTTAGATCGTGCTGTCGATGAGTGAAGATGCATTAATTTAATATCGTCAGTTTTCTGCGGTATCAGAGACGGTGCAATTATGGAAATCGGTCCCGTCGTAGTAATTAGCAGTCATGTTTATTTCGTTAAAAAAAAAGACGTGCACCGTGAGAGAGAAAATTACTTGATAGGAAATAATTAGGCGGTGGTGGGATCCGTGCGATCCCTAATTCTGAGGTATAGGAACATTATTGTAGAAGTCATAGTTTAAACGTTTTTGCACCACTCAAAATTTTCTCATTCACTTTTTGTTTTCAGTAAGGTGTTAGCTATTTTTATTTGATATTTACAAGCTGTAATACAGCAATACTAATGAACAACTGTAACCATTTTCCTTGTGTAGGAAATCTAAACGCACCGTTCCTCTAGAGTTCTCTCGCTGATACATCACTAAGACTAGATTAAAGATCGTGGTAGCGCATTAATAATTAATAATTAGTACTAATTGCCACGTCTCGTCTCTTTGATTTACCATAGGGATTTACATTTCGAGAAACATCTCAATCTAGGCTACCCGTTAGATTTATTACCGAACGAACTCACTAATTGCAACCTTTAAGGAGTGAAATTACCAATTTTCTACCTACTAGCCGATTTGTGGGCAGACCTTAATACCCATTATAGTACCTCTTATGTGTGTGTGTGTGCATTGTATTGAGTCATAATTCAGCTCGGAAAAAAATCGCCGCTTGCACAATTTCCAATCTCCGTGAACTACTTCCAAATTTACACACTCATCAACTTTGGTAGGACCAACTGGTATGCAGCGCGATAGGCGTTGTTGGTTTCTTTCACATCGCTGGGGGCGATTGATTTTTTTTCAACTACATGAAACGATTGTTGCTAAAGTCAGGCGCACTACACGAGAGAGATTAGCGGAATAATCGTGGCGGATTTTAAAAAGGCGACGAATATGGTGTTGAATTTTAATGAGCCCCCTTGTTGGACAAACACTGGATTAAACGGGACGTAGACGTTACGACATAAACACACACGAGCTGTGATTGTTACTTTTTTTAAACTTACATTGTATCTGCTTTAACGTGTGGGATTATGAGCTGTCATATTGCGGCAGGAGCGTTACACGTTTGTCGGATCGCAGGAACGAAGAACCAGGTGTGTGTTAATTAAGATCTGAACAAGGTTACTAACTCACAGGTGTTCGAATGATGCGGTGAGGATTGGGAGAAAACAACGCCAGAAAAAATTACAAACCAAATTAATCAGATTGGAACAATCATGGATATTCCCAGCTAATAATTAAAAAATGCAAGGATATGGCAGGGCTAACAGTTCAATTGACGTTTACTGAAATGTATTACCTTCAATTAACAAGTAATCAAAATGCTGGAAAACGCAAGAAACCGGCAGATGCAGATTAAATTAAACGTAAAACGTAAGAAAGTTACTCGATAAACACTTCGAATAGCCTAGCTTTCGTAAAATTGAACACTGAAATAACTTTGAAAAGATTTATGAAAAGGATTTGTTGATCATTGTGTAACATAAAAATTTTTGTCCCAAGTCTACTAAAACACTTGATTCAATTGTTCTTTGAAGTTACCTGAAGATTCTGAAGGTTGAGTATTTTAAAATTTGAAGAACTTTATTGTGTGTAACGGAATATGCTCTTTTCGCGATAAAATAAAAATGTCTCAGCCTATATGCGAAAATTTTACACGCCAGTAAAAGTAAAAGTAAAAGTACACGCAAAAATACGGAAAAATACGCCAGTAAAGTGAAATTCCACAGGTTCCGGAAATTTTCCAAAAATATTTCCTTTATTTTTTATCGAATCTATTCACTGCTTTACGAAAGCATTGTGTATAAGGCAATTACCTCCATTAACTATCATCGCCACCATTAATTTCTATGATATTTAAAGGTTTACTAACTACTTAATTACTACAGGTTATATAAAAAATTGAATTTAACTGATATAGTAAATAGTATACAGGACGACCTCAAATAATTCTAAATTTAATCGTGTCAACCATGATAGGTTTATAGTTACCTAAGCATCGAAATACATTCTACGTGAATCTTTGAAAATTTGAAATTTTCCATGACCATCTAGATCTAACCGTGAAGATCTTCGAAGGATCAAAAATTTTTATTCCCGATTCTTTGTAAAATTTGAAATTCAAAAAAATCTCATATAGAGTTGCAGCTTCTATTACATAGGCCAAATGAGAAGACAATTTTAAGAACACAAAAGACCGTTCCAATAATCAAATCTTACTAAAATATTGGAAGTTTTCAGCAAGGCTTCTTATGGCTAATTTTTACGTATTACCTTTATTCTCTCACTTCATTACCGACATCTTGGCTGACATTTTCGTACTCTAAATGATTTATCCATCTTATCCCTCATGACCTCCATGACCTACTATTTGGAACAGATAACGCGAGAATTAATCCGTCGATGTAAATTAAATCCGGTACCTAAAGAATTCTGTAAATTTCAAATTTTACGTTTAAATTAACATTTAAATAAATTCGAAGCGTACGACTAATCCAATTAAATGTTACACGGCAAATTTGTTGAATTGGAATCTAACGAGTTATTTAATTTCGCTGCACGGAGAGATTTCGAATCTGGAATAATTTTTAAACGAGATGTGTCCGGCACTAAATCTATCGCATACGAATTATTATTAATTATAAGTTTTGATGTAGTATGTATTGGTGTTAGCTGTAATAATATACGGTCGTTAATTACGTGGATACGAGATGGAAACGTTGATATTTATGGAGACGCTTTTATGTACCTTTAAAATTAAATGTGTTATTAATCTGCTTCCTCATTTATTAATCATTAAATCTGCTTCCTCAAGTAACGCCGTTTCCCTTGGTAGAAATAATGTTGAAATTAGTACCACTGTTGTAACAATCCTCTAATTGAATTTAATATATTTATAATATTTAATGTTAATTTCTGGTAATAATGCAATATTATTACTGCCTAATTCTACTTTTAATGTGTTACCGCACGATTGAAAAAATTTTAGACTTGCACTAAGAAATATTAATTTCACAAGGACAAACAGATTAGCTGAGGGATGTGTCAGGTATCAAAGAAATCATCGATGAGTCGATAGGGAAAACTACTGAGTAATTACAGATAAATGCAGCACATGGAGTATTCGTCAACGTAATTAGACAAGATTAAGATTCACCTAAAAAAAATCAAATGTAATGTCAGTAAATGGTCGCATGCCATTAAAATTTTATCGACTGGGGTGTATCGCACGTATCATAATTCTCCTTTCACCTCTCCTAATTGACGAGACACGAACTCCCGTGATCCAAAAGTTTCCTAATGGAGCCCGAGAGATTAATCGCCCGTTTATCGCAATAATTTACGCACTTATATACGTTTAGATTTATCGTACGAGGGACCGACCGACCGGTTTTATTTTTAGCAACGCCATATCCTCGCCGGTTTTGGCGATAGACTAAATTCGACCCATTTCCCTGCGACCCGGAGGAACTACCGCCACATCCTCGAATACGGACGACAGATGTACACGCACGAAGTGTCATGTGGACGCACACGTAAGTACACGTCGCGCGAGGAAAAATTATCGCGAGTAACCCGTTCGTTCGTACGGAGAAAGAGCGAAACTAGTTTCGCTCGAGAAGAACGAAATTGCGCAAAAAAACGGCTTGAAAGTTGACTTACGTGTAACAACATATTAAGATGAATGTTTCAGCGATGGCGATGCTGTGTTCTCGGCTCGCGCAACACTGAAATTCGCTTCTTAGATTTTCCACGAATTAGAAATTACGTTACTTAGTATTAGGAAATTAGGTACTTATGAAGTCTGAAACGTGCTAACCATGGCTTAACACCTCATCTATCTAAGGAGCTAAAGTAAGCGCTTCCTACGCCCTTCTGGGGGTTCAATCGGCAAGATGATGGAAAAGAATCATCATGACTATCTTTAAATTACTATTTCATTAGAAAACGTCATCACCACGTGTCTTCCAACTAAAATTTATGATCCTATTTGGAATTTGTAAGCAAAGGTCTCACGTTTTTTGGCGATTAATCAACCTTTTAGAGACGTTAATTTTTGAATACTGCATTTTCACGTCTTAATTAAGTTTATTCTTCAGACATTCTCAATATCTCGAAAACTATTGATATCAAAGGGATGAACCCTCCACTACAGACTTAAAATAGTTTCATCTATTTACCCTCCGGGCTTCATACCTATACTTGAAAATTAATTTGTGAGCAGAAAACAGAAAACGTTAATCCTTGCTTGGAAAATTCTTCGTGGCATGGCAAATTTTCTTTGTGAAGATATATTTTTTGAGAGATTTTTCAGCTTTCAAAATGACGAAATAGGACTTTCGAAAATATTAATTTTTGAATAATTGCCGTATTTTTTACTTCAAGAAATTTCGATCTCAAAAACTATTACAGAAGGAGGGATAAAATCTTCATTACAAGCTAAAAATATTTCATGCTTTGTACCAAAACATTTTGTGCTCAAAAAAAAAAGAAAGTCAAAATTCTGAGGAAGTGTGATACTGTGAAAATGGCCAGCATTTTAATGTTATTCGAAATTTCCATGACAAACGAAAAGTGATGATTATAGCTTTTCGATACACTAATTTTAAAATGCCTGGCGTTTTCCAAAACAATCAACCTCATCCCATCTTTAAGGAAAAACATCATGGATCGAGACGCCACAAAAAGCTTCT
This sequence comes from Cryptocephalus primarius, assembly GCA_963576515.1. NCBI lineage: Eukaryota > Metazoa > Arthropoda > Insecta > Coleoptera > Chrysomelidae > Cryptocephalus > Cryptocephalus primarius. Next base: position 19,835,111 of record OY754939.1, read on the forward strand.
TGGTTGGAAATCTACTCTACCAAACAAAAAATTTTTGTCTCATTAAAGCTCTCATTTGAAAATAGTTTTTAACCCTTTCCCCTCCGCTTTCCAGTCCATTCATAAAACACTTCCGGTCGAGATAACTGCTGGAAAGGCCGTTATAAATCTAACGAAGGGACCGAGAAGACGCAGCCTTAAACGAGCTTTAAACCGCACTTATGATTAAAAAGCTCCCGTCTCCATATACGATTGAGGGGATCAAGGTCGGGACATTAGATATTAGCCCGGGCGGGTAATTAGGAGGGATGTTTTTACTACGTGGAGAGGTTGTCGGGGAGGACTCCCAAGGACATCCAGGATTTAGTAGTATCGATCCGCAGACTTCTTAATTTCCTTTACCGAAACAGATGGTACAACCTAAGGAGGGGCTTTATTAAATTTTGTGGCAGCTATCAGAAGACGGACGAGCGAAATTGGAATTTCGTTTGCTAAATATTCGTCTAATTGCTTATTACGGGGAAATTGATGAAGTTTCGATCAGCGGAGTCGAACGGAGGAAATTAAGAGTAAAATTCTGTAATTGCTACTCGTATAACATCAAAACGCAATTATTATTCACGAGGAAAATCGAAAATATTCTGAAAGGGAAGGCAGTGAAAAGTTTTATTTGCACTTGGTAGCTTATTCGATTTTTATGACGAAACCGGTACAGTTTTAAACCATCTTAAACTTGAAATTTTTACGTTTTAGAAACGGTCAAATGGTCTATAACCCACAAAATAATGGCAAGTGTAAAACATTTTTAGGGTTTTCAAAGAAGCTTTCTACGAAATGTGAAGTGTTTTAAGATCACCAAAGGACTGCAACAAGTACCTAGTAGAATGGTTACAATGTTTCTAGAGCTCTGCAGAAATGTTTATCAAAACTTCCTTATTATTTTAACTATTAAACGATCCTTAATACATTAGAAACAAATTTGTTAATCTAAAAATGCTTCAAAACCGCTTTATAAAAGTTAACAAGGATTCTGAACGTCTATAGATACTTTGTATTTGTTTATGGGTGATTTAAGGCCGCTTGAAACTGTTTTTCGACCAGCTACAGCCTCTTAATCTTTCTGGAGTTACGTACAACTCCTCGACAAACTTTTTAAACTCCCTTTAATACTTCAAGGCCTTGTAAATATAACTTTACCGATTGTGTGATAATTCTACAACTCTAAGTCTCTAATATTGATTCATCGGCGGTTCAGGCCCGAACAATCTTGGAATAAAAATTAAATATTTTGTTAAGGACTGAATCGAAAATATCCTCACGGTAACATGAAGCAATCTCCGAAAGATCGAATCACTATTCTCCTCTATTTTTTCTCCGTTTACTATTTGCCGTGCAAACTCCAAACTTATTGGTTTCAACCGATATTTGACAAACATGCCAGATTTATCCCTCGGAAAAAGCATGGGGGACAGACAGCGAATGTCAAACGACATATTGGCGGAGAGAGAAAAAAAACTTTCAAACTTTACTAGTAAAGCTAGGGATTGCGTGAAATGGAACAATTTATGACGTATTCTTGGGAAGTTTTCGACTCGTACTCCGGCAGAACTAAGCTCGGAGTGAAATTCGAAACGAAGGTACCTGCATAAATCTGCTCTTTCACATCGAGCAATTAGGTTTTTGGGTTTAATTTTAATTTCGTTGCGATTTAGTGCAAGCGGCAGATTGTTACATTGAAAATTGTACGCTTTATTGCCCTTTGTTGAATCATTGCAAATTCCTCTCTTGTTTGTTATTTCGGTGGGTTCGGGTTTCCGCGATTTTTATGTCGCCGTGTCGAGATAAAAGCAGGGCGATGCGCGTAATGTGTGTGTGTATAAAGACGCAACGTTTATTGTTCTCCGGTGGATTTATGTACACCAACTAATTTAAAATCGCCATTAAATGTTAAATTTACCGCCGTGTCGTCGACGGAATACGGCGAATTTGTCTTACGTTTCGTCGACCTTTTTCCGGCGACCATCAAATACATAATTGAATAAAGTTAGTGGTTTTTGGTGATTGCGTAGAAGAACAACATCGACAGTTAACTCTCTGAAAACTTATCCAATTCATGTTATTCCCAAAAGTGCGTTAGGGAATTGAAACTTTTTAAACTCCTACAATACCCCCAAACACCGTTCAAAATTTTACTAAAATTTGAGCTGCAATCAACTTTCAATAAAAATTCGATATATCGCGTGTGAAAATCGAAATATCTGCGTTAGATCTTCTCCAGTTATAGAGTTAAAACTCTCTAAACGCCTAAAGTATATTTTGACATTCCAATACCCATTTAATATACCAGACAAAGCTCAGGAAAAAAGCTCAGAAACTTAGGAAAGTTAGAAACTTGAAACTTTATACTCCACTTCAGCAAGCTACCCTGTGAAGTTTCAATTAAATTAAAGTTGAAACATTTTTTTATGAATTACAACTAGATTGCAGTAAATACACCTAATTTTCATATAGTCAATCAGCAAAGTGCAAACTCCTTGAGTTAGAAGGCTGGAACTTTTTAAACTCTTAAAATACATCTCCATTATACATGGTGCGGAGTTTCAACAAACTGGGAGTTATAATCGCAATTTGCTGAATTTTCGAAATCTGCGATTAGTAAAAATTGTATTAAATATGTCATGTTGCCGCATAATCAGCCAAAATTTCTAAATTCGGTGAGGTAAACAGCTGAGACTTTTTGAACTCTTCGAGCAGGTTTCCATTAAACATTGTACCGAAGTATATCAAATTTGGAGTTACAACAGTACTTCAAAGAATTTTCGAAATCTGGTATTGGTGGAAATTGTATTAAACGAGTCATGTTGCAGCCTAATCAGCTGAAACTCCAAAACCTCCTGCTTTAACGTGCTGAAAATTTCTGGACTTCTAAAATACACTTTTATCAAGCGACGTGCAAGATTTCAATAAAATGGGAATTGGGACCATTTCTTAAATACCTAGAATCGCCCAACGGCAATTCATAAAATGAATTGCTCCTAGAATCCTTACGAAGGAATTTGAAATCTCACGGAAGAACAATAGGTATCTCAGATAAAAGAAAAGAACTGAGATATAAGGAATTGCCCCCAAAAGGAATTTTAACTTTTAAAACGTGGCATATACAAAACGATTTGGATCCAAAATGTCTTTGAAGGTATATGTATGTGTTGCTATTTATATGAAAACATTTCATTGAGGATTTTAATGCTCTTTTTAATTTGAACGAAAAATAAAATAAAACACTCTTGTAGGGCCCTCAGTAAAGTCTTTGTATGTGTTGCAATTATTTTCAATTGTATCAAATTATACCAGATCGCCCGCGCTATTTGAAAAATCGATACAAAAGACGCAGGCTTTACAGTTTTCATTCTGCCTGACACTAATCTGACTTGAAAATAGTAACATAATTGATTACATTAATTAATGATATCGATATTAATTGAAAACATTTGTAAAATAATCAAAAGACCGCCGCCACATTTAAATCGGTACCCATATCAATTGCCGAGTTGTGTTTTTAAACTTTTTCGATAAACTAAGGGATAAGACGTTCAGCAGGAACTAATTGACTCCTCAGCTTAGACCATACGTCAAGCATCTCCCTCAAAGGCATATTCATAAATTTTGAGGCATGTAAGCTGTCCGAGCGGAATATTCATCAAAAGCGGCGAAAACGTTAATCCGGAAAAAAGAGAGATAGCTCGAGTTAATTAATACGTTGAGCCATTAAATTTACGACCTAGTGACAACGGGAAAAATCATTTTTCAAATTACACCTCTAGCTTCGCTTTACGAACGGGATAGAATATAAATTCGGCTCTCGTTAGCAACGCGCCTGTTTTGACTTGGCTTTGGAAAATAATTTGAGCGATTAAATTGCAAAAAAAAACGAGTATTTCAGGGTATACTAAAATTAAAAAAATTAGATGCATTGATCAGGTGTGTCCAAACCAACCGCCTAATTGTTTGACGCGATATCAATCGGGAAATTGATCGATTGATTGAACAATTTTTCACGAATGATATATTTCTTTCGACTAATTAATAATATGATAATCGTCGAAACGTCCCTGTGTCAAAACGTACGATTTTCACGTCATTATTGTACATAGATTTTTGAGAAAAAAATTCAATGCCAGTACCAGCACTTATTAATAAATTAAACCTATTAACTTACAGTTTTGCAATGGTGAAGGGCAGCGTCTGCGGCACGTGCGTGAATCCTGCTGTCCTGCAATAGAACTCCTTGAAGTCCTTGGTGCACTTGCAGCGTTCCTGTTCGAAATTTGGACAGGGAGAGATCGGCTCTTGGTGGAGACTGGTTGGCGTTCCTGGGATAAAAACACAAAAATAGGATTGAAGATGTATTTAAAGTTCTGTTGTTCTTGTAACTTTAAAGCTGTTTTCGTTAAACTATTCATTGACTAATGAGAGACTGAAATAAAAATCCTGAAGTAACCGAGACTTCAGCGTACAATCGTTACTCTAATCACGCGAAAGCAGGGAAAAGCACCAATTAGTGAAATGTCGGATTATCAAAAAGATCGCAAGTAATGTTCATATGAGTGATGAAAATTTAATGACAATCACAAATGATCGAAAAGTGCCTCGCACAATGAAGATATTGAAGAAAGTTTTTGACAAATTTTTCGAGAAAATTTTTGTTTTCAACCCAGGGAAAATACGGAGAAAGTTCAGAGAATGGTTGATTTAATTATTAATAACCGTTAAACAAAGTTTAACACGATTCTGTAAAAGATGCATATAATTTCAATTTAAATTTTTCCCATATGTTTGTAAATGTATTTAAATTACAAGTCAATGTTGACCTTTTATAGTCTTACAGTTAATATTTTAAAAATTTTTATTACATATGGGCGCTCACGAACTGAAAAAATTATAACCCTCTGACTAGGTACTTATCATAATTGCACTGACAATCGTGTATGTAACACACGAACTGCAAAAGTCCTTTCAACGAAACATAATGTAGGTAATCAAGTGAATAACTCTTTTATAAACGTAGATTTTAAAGAAAAATAATGGAAAACGTCTTAAAGATTTTTATAAGAAAGAAAATCACGTCCTAATCAATATCGTGTTTCGATCTCATTTTCTCTCGTGTACTGTCATATGGAATTATGATAATTTTAAAATGTATATTGTCACGCGATGTATATAGATTACGAATGTTTCAAGAAATTTGTGAAGTACTACAAAAATAAAAATGTGAGTATAACAAAAATTGAAAGTAAGCCTGCATAGTAACAAACATATTCATACATAAATTATTGTTGTTAATTACTTATTGGAATATTTGACCAAGAAATACTGTGCAATTATCAAATATTATACATAGAAATTTATTGATTTATATCGAAGAAGGTTCCTGGTGAAGACTGGTATGAAAAGCCAATGAATTTGAGTGGAGACTTCAATACTAATTTTGCTGAAGAATCACCAAAACCATTAATTGACGTTTTAAAAGAAAAATTCAATGTAACATTGTCCACCGATAAAAAAAAAATAAGTACAACGATTGACGCTGTGATTACAAGATATCTGATTATAGGTATCACATTTTAGTTGCCATAAACCGTTAGTTTTATGAACAATCATGACATTATCATGATGCTATCCTTAAACAGATCTGGTGGCAACCAAAAATTGCCTCTTAGAGGAGATTGGAAGAGGCGAGCCTTTTTAAATTGTAAAGTTTTACCAGAGAGTTTGTACTTTAGGGCTGAAATTTTGATAAAATTTCAAAGAAGAAAACTCATACTAGTTGCCATTTGGACAAAATATGTTGTATTATTCGCCTCATGTGTATTAAAAAAAATTGGGGCACGGAAAATACAAGACAAAAGAAGTCAGCTTTATTCCATGATTCAAGCGAAGAGACCGGTTTTACCAAAAATATTTCGAAGTGGTAACTCTTCACAATTCACATTTTGAACGTCGCGTCCGAAGGCGGAGGAGTCCTCGCTCTCTTACCTTGTCCGAATCCGGCGGCCAACGTGACGAGCACCACGACCCCGACCCTGAGGTTCGCGCACCACCTGCCGGCAGCGGCGGCGGCGCCGGCCCCGGCACCCGGTGGACGTCGTCGCCGTCGCTCGAAGAGCGCCATCAGCTGCACCAGCGGCAGCGCGGGCTGCATGCCGCTCGCTCTATAACGCCGTAGCCGTAGCCGTAGCCGAAGCGGCGGAGCACACGCAGTCTTTCTCTTCTCGTGGTGCGGAGGGAACAACACAAACACACACGCACGTGCACGTTCGGCGGCCGCCGCCACCACCACGCCGCACACACGCCACATACATTCGGAGCCGCGCGCGCTCTCCTCCTCCTCGTCGCGTCGTCGTCCGTCCTCTCGTTCGTTTCGGCGACGCCGCCGTGGACTACTGAAGTCGCGCTCGCGGACACCTACGGACACGGTGCACGGGGGCTGCCCTCTCTCGCGCTCTCTCCCCTGCTGCCGCTTCGAACGCTCCGCGGACGACACCATCCTCGACCGGTTTCTCCTCTTCTCGTGCCCTCGGGAAGAGGCGGATGGCGACGAGGCGAGGACGCCGCGAAGCGCGTGGAAGGAGCCGGTGCCGGTGACTTTCTCCCATACCCCAACGAACAAACACCCTTTTACGTCCCATAAAAGACGCCCAGAAACGAATTGAACAGGATCGAAACGAAACTAGGATTCACGAAGCCACGGTCTACAAAATGGCGTTACACCATTTCCCATATTGGCCGCCACCAAATCTTCGAAATATTTACCCAAATTATTTTTCTTTAAAAAATTCTTCTTTCTCTCTTCTCTCTTTCCTCTTTCTCTCTTTATCCTCTCTCTCTCTCCTCTTTCCTCTCTCTCCCTCCTCTCTCTCTCTTTCCCCCCTCTCTCTCTCTCTCCTTTCTCTTCTCTCCTCTCTCTCTCTCTTTCTCTATCTCTCTTTTTTCTTACTCCCGGTTTTTCTTATGAGACCACATTACCAATGAACAATGATCCAGCCGAATCAACGACAAAATACGGTACAACAATTGAAGCAGTTTTTTTTCGAGATATTTAAATCAACTTGAATCACACACATTTATATTATATTTCAGTTTTCTGGATAGCAGACTTCATTTAATAAGGATTTTAGAAAAAACATCGAAATTATAGACCGGGAGATACGAAGGCTAGAATTGAAATGAGTAACGTAACGGTGGAAATTTCTGGCCCCACCTCCCTGGAGGGTGAATTTTCTTTTGTATGGGTAATCACTCGAAGTTCTATGATTTTCCCCTTATTCGTAAAACAATATGTGAATATCAATTTCATTCAAGAAACTGGTATAAGGGTGAAACGGTGATAAACATTATAAATTACATCCGAAAGCATGAAGGGATTTTTTTATTTTCTTACTTCAAACAAGATTTCAGCCTATGGGAAGTATATTTCTTTGCTTCATGGATTTTTCGTTAAGAGGGGTAGTTTTCACCCTTAGATGTACCGATCGACATAATATAACTGAAATAAAATGGGCTTGACCCCAAATTTTCATGAAAATCGATGTTTCTTGAAAAAATTGCAATGTTTCTCACAAAAAAATATATAAACCACTTCCAAAAAGAAAAAAATCATTGCTTTTTAACGTTTAACAATTTTTGAGAAGCAGCCACTTGTGTACAAGTGTAATAAGTGTATTTAGTATACAATTGTGTAAACTATGTGTACTTTAACGTTGCCAGGGTGTATGCATATTAATGTTCTATTTAAATATTAATTGAGTCACCGTTTAAAATATTTATGCCCAAATTATGGGGCATAATGAAGAAAAGATACGAAATCTCTCCACCAGTAGTACACGATTAGTCATTATTAGGCGACAAGTTTTAAAAATGAATTTCTGAATTTAATGTTAAGGCCCAAAAGGCCTACACAGTTTAACGTTTCCTTAGTTAATATTTGATCAAGTACCTGCAAGTACTGAAGACTGAAAACAAATAAAATTCAACAGATGATGGAATTAAAATAATTTTCCACGTTGTACTGTATAACCGAATGATTAATCTTCTCCGCAATCGAGCAATAGAATAGTAAACAATTTTTTCAAGTGTCATTAGCAGATACTTACCATGAAAACTGCCGAGTGTCCCATGCTCCGATCCTCCATAGACGTCCCACACACGACCTGCAAGTTAAATATGAATAAGAATACATAAACTATACAAAAATTGTATTGAAAATAACGTTAGATCGAAAAATTAGAAAATATCTTACCCGGCGAAAGCAGTACTCTGCGCACTCACACGTACCTCGCCTGAAATTACAAATCGTGAATTAAAATCGACATAAAATCAAATTACGAAGACGAAGCGGACGTTTAAAATATACAAATGAAAAGTGTACATACACATCGTCATATTGCGAGAAGCCCTCATATTACCTTATGCCTTACAAATCGAAAAATCAAAAAATTCACTCGCGGTTATGAAAACATTGCGGGCCCGACGCGGTACTCATAACGAATAAGCCACACTTGCCGAAACTCGCAGATATTTGGAATTGTATGCATCGTACAAAAAAGGGCCAAAAAAAACGTTGGCATAGGAGACAAACAAGTATGAGGAAACGAACTGCGCAGCGACGAGGATAAGCGCCGTTGTCAGACGGCGAAGAACAGATGTGGTTTTACACAAGTTTACCTATTTTCATAAATATTTACGGGTGAAATAAATATTTGAGAGGTATAGGATTTGAAAGGTTGTAAAGGATTTGTTCGATTAATTAGTGTTGGCCACTAGTTTGACGGTGATGTATGTACATTGTTAAACATTTCTATTATTTGTTGAGGTGCTTTTAAATATTTCAAGAAATAATCTGGATCCAGCGAAATAAACAAAATTTGTTAATAACAATGATTACTGAAGATAGATGCTTCTAGCACATTATGGCCATAATCGTCATTGATATAAAAATACTAATTCGACGCTGCACACAATTTTAATTTTTTTTTGACAATACTTCACTTAAATAATTCAAACATTTTTGTGTTACGAAATTTTTAACAGGAAATTTTTGAACATGTTATATGCAAAAGTATATACCCAATTTGAATAAATGAAAACCTTCACATTTTCACGTAATTAACCTACTTGTATTTCGTACTAATTAAAGGTCTGTATTTTTCGGTTTACCAGTTTAATATGACATGAAATTAAATGTGGCTTTCATTTCGTAATCAAATTTCTCTAGAGGGATGTGGAGTCATTTCGTTATAATGTAAAAATTTTAATATTTGTGCTATAATTAAAGATCAATTAACAAAACACTGCACAGCTCTTTACATTTTAAATTACAGAAAAATCTTCTAACAACTTAATTTTTAAGTCTCATACAAATGTATGTATGTATGAAAGTAAACAATTACTAATACTGCACGAGGCAGAAATGATATTGTTGTGCCCTTTATTACATAAAAAATTCAATAGGGCGTTGAATAAAGATTGTAATATTATGTTAGAAGACACTGTCAAAAATTGTAAAATTTAAGTAATTATTAATAGGTTCTAAAAAAGTTTGAAATATAAAAGTTTAATCAATGTAATATTTAGAATCATCGATTTGTAATTTTTGAAACTGCTTCCTAATAAAATATTACCACTATTACTACCCTAGCAGATATTGAAACTGCCGAAAATGAATAGATCGGATTAGACAAAAATTTAACGAACTGCTCAATGCATTAGACTTGGCAACATTATTAAAGTGTGAAAAATATGTTAGACAAGAAGCAATAGCAAACGCAGGGGGGTGTTACCGTAAATGTAAGATGCGGAAAAGTTGAAATAAAAATTGGAAAATTTCCAATCCAATTCCTATTCAAAAGTATGTGGTATTGTTTTGTAGATTCACCACAGCGACACACTGTATGTAATACTATTGTATTCTTACGGTGCGTTCCAAAAGTATGGAATATAATTTAATGCAGCGTTATTAAATGTTTATAAGGAAATCGCTCGGACAACTCGAAATTAGTTTTTAAAATTTAAAAATTTACGTCATTGGTTTCATTTGAATGAAATAGAAACTAACAATTTTCCCTTAATTTAGTTTTGTTATAAAATTGTTTACCTTGTAGTTGAATATTCTGAATAACAATTTAAAGTTAAGTGAAAAATTGTGCCCCTTTCAACTTTCTACCTACACACCTAATTTAAACATAGCGAAACATTTGAATATCGACGTATCCATCGATATATGTTCATATTTTTAGGCTTATTAAAAATTGGAGTAATCACCGGCACGGCGGCAGTAAAAATTTCCTAAGCCGGTCCTGGTAACGAGCGCATGACTTCGTTCGCACCGTATCCGGCGTAAAAAAAGTCGACAAAAAAGTAGGTATTTGTGATAAATACGTTCGAATACTTTTAGAGCAAAAAAACATTTTTCTTTGCATATTTAAAAACGTAGAAGGTTTTGAGATAAGAAAATAGGAGCGATACTGTTTTTCGTAAAATAGAATATTCTAGAAGATGATTTTCTAATTTTGTTCTATTTTTATTTGTGATAAATACGTTCGAATACTTTTACAGCAGAAAAACATTCTTCTTAGCATATTTAAAAACGTAGAAAGTTTTGAGATAAGAAAATAGGAGCGATACTGTTTTTCATAAAATAGAATATTCTAGAACATGTTTTTCTATATGAAATTAGTATACGCAACCATAAACACTTTGTAATCAGATACATTGTTAATGAAATATGTGAGTCATCTCACTAAAAGATTTAAGAATTCTCAAAAACAGTCTGTATTGTAAAATCAATACATTTTTGATTGATTTGAGGTATTAAAACTAATCCTTTTCTTCCTAAATGATCTGATTCCTACAATCCATATAAAGGGTTAAAAAGACGCACTTACAAGCTTATAAAATTTTAGAAATATATTTTAAAAGAGTGCATTCTTAGCAGAATTCTTAGATGCAAGAGCGAGATTCGCAGTTTTTGCAAGAAATCTAAATTTAAAGCTTTATTTCATTTGGTTCTAAAAGAAGTAGACAAGTATAAAACGTTACATGACAATTCATAATAATGAGCTGTCCATTACTGGAACATAATCACATGTAAGAATTTTCAAATCTTTGGCGAATAGCGCTATTTTAAAGCGCCTAAGGGTCCTTTACTCTTGAGAATTTACAGTTTCCTTGAATTTTCTCGAAATGCTTAATGATTCATTGCAAATTTTTCAATTTGACTCAACTACTTAATTTCTACGACATTTATTTTAAATACGTTTTTCCAAAAATCGCCCTACACTCTTGAATGTTTTCTAATAACTTGTTGTAAACTGAAGTAGTTGCAGCAATATTTTAAAACAAAAGATAAATCATTGAAAGGAGGCAATGAACCAAAATTTTTAGTCGATCAATCAATTTTAATGCTATAGAATTTTTGAAAACACGTGTTACTATGGCGAATGATGTACTAACTGTCATTCGCCATAACAAGCAGGTAAATCGTATGTTGTACGTTTCTTATTGAAAACTATTACACAATACATCAACCTGATTTTTTAAAAAAACAAAAGCAAATATAAAATTGACACCTTATACATATTTCCATATGCTTAGTACTCATTTATAACCTGAACTTAGATAATTTCTTCACATAATTTTTAAATGTTCGTAGCATCCACCTTATGCGTCATTTGAAGTCTAAAATTCTATGAAACCTATTTGATAACATCATTTTTACACGAATTTCGCACCTCTGTGCGCTTTGACTGAAATGGTGAATGCGCCAAATTATTGGATTTTGGAGAAACGGCAATAGTGGGAACTAGCCTACATTCTATCAGATTTTTCAGGTTTGAACATCTATTGCGCAACAAGTTACCTCAATTACAGAGGAAGTATGTACAAAAATTTATCAAAAACTAGGTATCTACAATTTATTAAAAAATATAAGATAATATAATATAAAAATATATTTCGCCACCAGTTTCTGTCGGTACTTAAAAATGTATCTCAAAATCTTTGTATTACTGTAATGCAAGTATATGTAGCAGTATAAGTAGTAGGTACTTAAACTTTGCACTTTCTTGGCCTGCTGCTACTTGTTCTTTGTTATTACGAATTACGTCACGATTTTAAAAAGATATAATGTTCTATGCTAGTAGTAAGATTTCCTTAAGAATGGAGTTAGGTTATTAATCGTACGTCAGTTGCCCAAAGGCGCGTGATTCAAATTTAACGACCGCAAAGGTCTCGCCTATTACACAATCCTGATTCATAACATGGTTATTAAACTTTCCGCGAATTTCCCAGTAATTGTTGCGATAGAGCGGCAATCTAACAAACCGCACACCAAGAATAATTCTACTACGCAAGGCCGATGACTAAATCCAGATTTAGTCGCGACCAAACCTTTGGCGGAAAGTGTGCAAAAGAGGTGAGCGAGCGAGAGGGAGACGCGAAGTCTGTGACCGCCGCGATTTGTGACCGACATTAAATTACGTACACGTTGAACTTGACCGAGAAGCCGCTTATATCACGTTTCGCCTGATAAGTATCGTTTGACGTACGACATATTGAACCATTATTAATAATAATCGTACACGTGGGGACATCTGCTGGATGGGAGTCGCTATAGCCGGATCGATCGCGGAAGGATACTAGAGCTGTAGTGCTGTGCTCTAGTTATGGCTCGGGAGACTATGGAAGAATATGGCAAAGTTGGTCGCATAGTGTCGGAAGCCGATGAAGATGGAAACTATTACTACAAAGGCAAGGGACGAATCGTTGATATATTTAGTCAGTAATGTTTTTAGAAAGTTTGAAGCTTCTCGAGATGTTTGTAGATCTCCAGTACATCAGTCGAGATAATATTTTTAATATGGTACAGTTTCGCCCTATACCAAAACACAGTATTTATTTACAATACGTCAAGCAACAGACCCTCGTATAACTGACGAGTGCGGATTCTAGTGGACCAGATGAGAATAATAAATAGGAATTGCATATATGTGACCAGTGTTACAATGGGAACGTATACGTTTAACTGGCTATTATGGCTTTGCTTAGATATCCCAAGTCTGCTAGAAATTTTCTTTAATCAACACAAACGTTTCCAATACATGTCAGTGTAGCAAATATACATGTAAATATAGGAGTATTGATTTAATTCAGTACCTTTTAAATAATTGACAGTGTTGTATAACGAAAATATAAGCATCCAGCTCCTTCGTTCATTTATTAAAAAATAAAATACATGTGTCGAATCCAAAATGCTGTCAAAGACAAAGACAAACAATCAGAGCTGGCGACAGATAAAATAGAGAGAGGGAGAGAAAGTTTTGCCTGTAGCATTTTCACTTGTAATAATTTTGTAACATTTCTTCAGTAACATTTCTCTAAATCAGTTAGTTGAAACCTTACATAGGGGTGAAATAAGGTCATTGCCATTTATCCTAATAAGGGGGCACTTTTAACTTCATGTAGATTAAGTATTGACTTCCATGGGAACTTGAATTTTTCAAATTTTTGTCCCACCGTAGCTTTGTCAATTTGTAGTGGCAAAGCAACAAAATTCTCCCTCTCTCTCTCTCGCAATCTGTTAGGTAGATAAACAGTAGACAATGATGAATTATTATTTTTTATCGCTAATCATTTCCGTTATCAGTTACAAATTCTGTTAACCAATACGAAGTGAACCAACGACGCACATCCCTTTCAAACTTTATTGCAATTGATAAAATTAAATGCGTATGTAAGTAAAGGTTGTAATAATTTCGCTACTAATATGTGATGATTTATGAATTTTTACCTATTGTTCGGTTCACTCTGAATCTATTGTATCACCAGATTTCGACAACTGATAATCTAGATAAATTCGCATCCTCCAGAATGGTTATCTTTTATATTTTTTCTACACGCTAGCGTATATTTTAGTCGTTGTCATATCGGTGTTGCGTGCAGTTAGATTTCCCTCGAAATAACTGACGCGAAAAGTGATTAGTGAACGATAAAATAGGTACATCTACATCTGGGTAGTTCTAACAATGAGTAATGTAGTAGATTTGATGACATTCGTACAATCATTCCCGTGCTACATTTAAGTAAATGACGATTACTTATGAACTAAAAGACTAGACTAATCTTCAGTGCTTTACTTTAAGCTTTTATCTAACTCACAGTGTTTGATAACGGCTTAAGTATCTTAATAAAATAATTATGTTTGTATAATGACGCGGTTTTTTGCTTTTGAAACTAACAGAGATTCTTCGCGAATCTTGTAGCGTAGGTAATGGTAGGAAGATAATTTGGATCAGTGATTTCATTAATAACATTATTCCCTTTCAATCAACCAAATTCATGGATACCCTTTCTAAAAGTTCGTCCACATTTCAAATGGACTCAATTGTTTGATAATAATTCGAATATTTCGTTAATGAGTGAAACTGAAACGTTTTCGTTATCTGTACTTGAAGCACGCTATCATTATTACCTACTTGAGACATTTTTGGCACCTGTAAATTTGACGTTTAAAAAAAATTAGCGACAGTAATATTTAATGTGTGGAACAATGCAATTGAAATAAGTTATGAAATGTACTGAATAGCAATAGCACACCTAATAAAAAAAATATGTTACAACTATCACGTGAATACGTTCCAAACACTGAACTTTTTATCGATCCGATATATTTACTGTTATCATTTAATTATAGTAAATTCGTTATACGCACGTTATATGACCTGAATTGACGTGCGATATAAGATAACTGAAAATATCTCACATATCGTTTCAGGATTGTTTCTATGGTCCATCCCATATGGTGTGAGCGAGTAATGAAACCCACTAAATTAGGTGTTTGTGGAGTAATTAAAGGCGAAATTGGCAGTCTTATAATTGCTATTCCATATTATATATTATTATTGTTAATTGTCCTACGGTCTTCGATACTTTCCCCATGACACCATTTATGCAAATAACCGTTACAAAAATTTCCAAATTTTAATATAAGTAATTCGCAATAAATTATAATGGCTAATAATGCAATGAATTCCTAAGTTTCCTCCTCTAAATATAAAAATTGCGTATACAAAACAAATATTTCAATTAAGGTTACAAATAACTTTGAGATGAGACATGCGTTACTAGGCACTATTCTAAATAGTCACTAAATAGTCACATTAGGCACTACTGTGAAATATTCCCATTTAACTTTTCTGGAAAGGCATTGTATTCACATTGATCAAAACGTTACGTACAAAGTATTTAACTCTAATTCCAAATTTAAAACTGTTGATCACCGATACAATCAAAACACCTGCGCATAAGTTATCCCCCTCATCGATCCTGGAATACGCGCAAAAGACAATAAATCCGCGCATGGGCCCGCCACCGATCCACGGAGTCACCATTGGCGATGACATTGCCTACAATTTTTTTTCCATTTCGGTAACGTTTTATTTATCGGAAATAAGTAATTAATTTTTATGTCGCCCTCGGCCGTTCGACAATGGTCACGAAACATGCAGCGCAATCAGTCGTACGGTTACAGTTGACAAATTCACCTGCCCGGTACATAGACGAATAGGTAGAGAAATGGTTACAGCCACGACAGGTAAACTATACGATCATTAAATTTCCAAAGGCACAATCAAGATTGCTTAAATAGAAAGCACTGATTTCGAAAATAAAAGGAATCGATCGTTTTAAAAAAATTAGTGGTACATAATTGCAAATTTACACGGAGAGGTAAATCTATTAACCATTATGGTTCCTATTATAAACGCACCAGTTGATTAATGTCGTATTTAGCTGTAAGATATTGATAATTTCTGTTATCTAATGTAGTACACGCTGCTACAGTACATGTGTACCAGCTGGATTCTCAAAAATATCTTATCAGTTAAAAGTACTCACTAAATTGGTTCGTGGAGTTTTTACAGCACTACAAAGGTTGTAAAAATTGGTTTGAAAGGCAAAAAATACGAATTTTAATAAACATTGTGTAGTGAAATACTGGTGACACAATTTTACTACTCCGCTATCAAATTGGGATCTATTGACTTATCAGTAATAAGTGTCGTGTCTACTTTTACAATTCAAAGTATTTCTATAATAACACGACTTGAATTAGCACAAACAAACCACACCATTAAAACACCATAATTTCCATACTTGTCCCATCAGTTCCGAACTGATTCCAAACATATTCCAACCAATGAAGCGTCATTCACTCCCTTGGTTCAAAACTTAAAACGAAGGCGATCAACTGACTGGACCAATTTTGGACTGAAAATTTGTTCCAGTAGAAATCATTACCAGATAATTGGTCCAGAACATCTGTTGGAACACACCATATCTCATAAGACCGATGCCGTCACTATCATCCTCTGTCAGAAAATTATTGTCAAAATCATACTCAATACATTATATCTACATCACTAGGATGTTCTACTATCGCAAACACACCAAAACCCGCGATGACGAACGTCTCAAAGACGATATGTACGTTTCAGATGCCATGGGGGGCAGCGCAAATAAGTTCCTACTTCTCATGTGGAAGAACTGGAAGCTGCAGTACAGGAAACCCGTCCAGACCCTCATAGAGATCATAGTGCCTGTCGTCTTCACTATTTTACTAGTGATCACCAGGAAACTTGTAGATCCTGAATTGCAAGCCGAGAAGGTCTACGACCCGTACTGTTCCATACCGCAGTATACTGAACGAATCAACAATTTTTTTAACATTTCCTTATGCCCCAGCGATGCCGTAGATCCCGACAAAAATTTATCCGGAATACTTAGCATGAGGTGAGTAGATTAGAAGTAATAATAATAAGTAGAATAGATTAATTTTTATCACGATTTTGTCATGAGCGTAGTAATGGTATTTTTAAATGGATTAATGTTATCTTTTCTGTCTAGATTACTATCAAAAATGGCAAAAAAGTCCCAAGACAAACCCTTAAACTTCTTGTCAATGGTCCCTGGAAACATAACGAGTGTATCTGAACTTGCATCGATACCCAATGTGAGGTAAGTTTTAATCTAAGTAGGAGCTTTTGTTTAACCTTCACTATCCACAGTGATACAGTGATAATTTAGATATGTGGGTACGTACTAATAGGAGCCTATTCCACAAAATATGATCCAGACTCATCCTAATGCTGGCATCCAAACTTACAAGTTTTAAATATTCCTGTGACTATATCCGTTATATTTCTAGCATACCATACCAGCTCATTTATTCGCCGAACACCAATGACGACATCAATCGTATTATGGATTATTTCACTATCCCATTCGGGGGTTTATCCGCACCCATGGGTTTCGAAGATTCGGTATCATTGGAGAATTATTATCTCACTAGTCCATCTGAATCTGTACTGGCTGCTATCCAGTTTGACGATAAATACAAGGACATGACGACCATTGAAAACGAGAAAGATTTGAAGGTTAACATAAGGTAATATTAGGAAGAATCGTTAGCTGACTGCATCATCAAAGGATCCTCACTATAGAAACTCAAAATGTTTTTAATTTTACAGATTTCCTTCAGAGTTGAAGGTACAAATCACTTCCCTCATTAAGAACTGGAAAACTAACTTAGTATTTCCTCTATTTCAATACCCAGGTCCGAGATTACGAGAGTACACCTCTGGGGCAGAACCAAGTGAGCAATTATTCTTATATTTCTATATCAAGTAGAAAAGTTTCTGCTAAAAGAAATTAATCCCTTTCCAGTATTACTAGTAACCCATTTATTAAGAATATCACAACAGTGCTCAAATCATTCCATTTTCCCACTTTCAGATTACTACAAAGAAGGTTTCCTGGCCATACAGCACTTTCTAGGTTTCGCTATTACTCTGGCAAAGAACAACGTGTCGTTCCAGGAAGCCGGCAATTGGCTGATCGACAACCCTTTCCCTAAAGTGATGATGAGGAGGTTCGCTTACGCAGAGTTCTACTCTGACGAGTTGCTGGAGGCGTTAATCAGTATGTTTCCACTGATCGTAATGATGAGTTTCGTGTACACGGCCATTAACACCGTTAAGGCCATCACCACTGAGAAAGAGAAACAGCTAAAGGTGAGATATATACGTATCAAGTGGGTCCATTTGTTGAATTGGAATATAGCTATTGGAAATTCTTTTAGGAATCCATGAAGATTATGGGTTTGCCGAACTGGCTCCACTGGACTGCCTGGTTCATCAAGTGCCTGATATTCCTGTTCGTCTCCATTTTAATTATGGTGTTGCTGTTAAAAGTGAAATGGTACCCGAACTCGAACCATTCGGTATTAACGTATTCCGACAGCTCTGTTCTCCTTTTCTTTTTACTCGTGTACATTTCCTGCAGTATTACGTTTTGCTTTGCAGTCAGCGTGTTTTTCTCAAAAGGTAAAGCTATTAATGAGCAAAGTATGTCTTGAAAAGTAACACTCGATATTTATTTCAGCCAACAATGCTTCGACAATAGCTGGTTTGATATGGTTCTTCGCGTACGTACCTTATGTTTTCGTCCAACAAAGCTACGACGATTTAACGTTAGTGGCAAAATTATTCATCAGTTTGACTCATAACAGCGCCATGGCGTTTGGATTTCAAGTCATACTTATGTACGAAGGGACCGGAGAAGGTATCTAACGTTTGCTTCGCAAGTATAGTGGCTAATATTAATTTTCCTTCCAGGGATGCAATGGAATAACCTTTTCGAACCAATCACATCCGACGACAACCTCTCCCTCGGTTTGGTTATCATCATGCTGTTAGTAGACACGTTGATGTATTTACTAATCGCTCTGTACGTGGAAGCGGTGTTCCCGGGAGAGTACGGCGTCCCGAAACCATGGTACTACCTATTCACCAAAAGTTATTGGTGCGGCGAAGACGAGACCTACGGTAAGAGCCAAGTGTTTTCCGTATCCGAACGACCCTTTTCGAATCAAATGTCTTCAACAGAGGCTAAAGGGGAAGCACCGGCGCCACCACGGAAACAAGAATTCTTCGAGCCCGACCCGAAAAACTTAAAGATCGGTATCAAAATCGCAAATCTCCGGAAAGAGTTCGGTGACAAAATAGCGGTGAATAATCTCACCGTAAACATGTACCAGGATCAGATCACGGTCCTCTTAGGGCACAACGGCGCAGGGAAAACCACGACTATGTCGATGTTGACGGGGATGATCACCCCCTCGGCGGGTACCGCTTCGATCAATGGGTACGACATACGGAGGAACATAGAAGGGGTGAGGCACAGCCTCGGGCTCTGCCCCCAGCACAACATCATATTCGACGAGTTGACGGTGGCGGAGCACTTCTACTTCTACGGCAAACTGAAGGGTATGCCATCGGCGGAAATCGACGCAGAGGTGGATAAGTACGTGGAGCTTTTAGCTTTCGAAGCAAAGGTAACTATTTTTAGGTTGCAATTGAGATACAAGTATGTTAATGTGTCGTTCCCAAATTTACTCGGTTACTTGTAGAGGAATTCCAAATCATCGACTTTATCAGGCGGTATGAAGAGGAAATTGTGCGTCGGGATCGCGTTATGTGGTGGTTCCAAAGTCGTCATGTTGGATGAGCCCACGTCTGGCATGGACCCGTCCGCCAGGAGGGTGCTCTGGAGTTTGATACAATCTCAAAAAGAAGGTGAGACACATTTACACATTAACTTTTCTCAAAGCACGAGTTGCGAAGAAAGTTTCTGTTCTGATCTACTTCAACTTTGAAGCGTTTACCCAATCTACTATTTTTTCAGGTCGGACTATCCTCTTGTCTACACATTTCATGGACGAAGCAGACTTGTTGGGCGACAGGATAGCTATAATGGCTGAAGGGGAGCTTCAATGCTGCGGTTCCAGTTTCTTCCTAAAGAAGAAATACGGTACCGGATACAGTCTCATAATGGACAAGGGAAAGGACTGTGATGTACTCAAAACTACGCAACTGTTGAAAAAGTACATTCCAGACATTGAGGTACGTTGAAGTATGAAAGTGTAAGCCGTGAGGATTGAAATTTTCTCGTGGCGTCCCGAAGAAAAATATATTTTTAAGACCTAGCGTTCGGTTTCGTCTTTTAAAAAATCTAAGGAAATCTCATGAACATTCATGAGATGTAATACAAAGTTTACTTGTTCTGAATTTCAGTAATTTATGTTAAAGCCTTAATAGCAACGCAACCCCCTAAATAAATACGACTCAAGAAGTGTTAACTCCACAACAACGGTAAAATTAATTGCAAATTTGTCCATTAGGTACACGGTAACGTTGGTTCTGAATTGAGTTACCTATTGGAAGAAAATCGGTCGGCTGTATTTGAAGCTATGCTAAAGGACTTGGAGAACAATTCAGACCAGTTGGGAATTAGAAGTTACGGCATATCACTCACTACAATGGAAGAAGTGTTCATGAAGTAAGATATTGCATAGTTAGGTTTTCAATTTCTCCATCTGCATCATCATCCACTACCTCTTTAACTCACAGTAAGCTACATGAAACTTCTCAATATGCATCGATTCAAAATTCTTTTCCTCTCAGAGTTGGTGCCGACCACGAGAAAGAGACGACAAACGGATCGCTCCACAACAACAAAATCTCAATGGGTAATGTAATTTTCAGTTTGAAAAAATCAATGGTAACGTTTCGTCTTTCACAGGAAATGGTTCGTTGGCCCCGACGCACACCGGAGGCTTCAACTTGATCGTCAACCAATTCTACGCCATGCTGATCAAGAAATATCTCTCGATAATCCGCTCTTGGTTCCTTTTTGTTTGCCAACTTTTAATACCTGCACTGTTGCTAGTCATAGCAGTCATGACGACTCGAACCCAGCAAAAGCTCGGACCTCTAACGGCGAGAGAGATGTCGTTAAGCCAGTTCTCATCCCCGATCACCTTGGTGCAAGCCGTCGACGATTCCACCGTGAAGAACTACAAGGACGCTTACGAGAAAATTTTGGATGATAGGCATTTCGCCACGGAGGAACAATCGAATCTGACTGATGTTATGATAAGTTTGGTAAGCGCGACGAACTTTTAGGTTATCAGAGCTTTAAAATTGTCAGAAGTTTAAAATGAACTCCGTAAATGTATTAACAGTGTCAGAAGATATTTGAAAAACCTCAAGTTACATTTTAAGCACGCAATTGTACCAATTTCCATTTTATAGACAAAAACTGTTCCCAACACCGTCAGAAGAAATTACATCGTAGGAGCATCTTTCGAGTACTCCAACGAGGCTCAGTCTCCCCTTCTCACTGCTTACTTTAACAACGATCCCTATCATTCACCTGGAGTCGCACTAGGTACACCTATCAAACACCGCGACAAAATCACAATAACTAACCCCCCTGTTTTTACATTCTAGGTTTGGTCCTGAACGCCATTTACAAAATACAAACTAACTGCGACGATTGCTCGATAAACTTCGTCAACTACCCGCTGCCTTACACTGCCGAATCGCAGGTCGAGCAGGTCTCCGCCCTTCCGAACATGGGATTCAACCTGTCGTTTAACATAGGCTTCAGCATGGCGTTCGTGTCCGCTTTCTATGTTCTGTTCGTCGTCAGGGAGAACGTGTCCAAGTCCAAGCATCTTCAGTTCGTGTCGGGGATGAAGGCGTGGATATTCTGGATAACGTCGTTCTTGGTCGACATATCGACGTACTTCGGAACTGTGATATTGTACATAATCGTGCTACTGATTTTGAATGAGAACGGGTTCACGACTGCTGGAGATATCGGTAATTTTCCATCTGTTATAACTCGACTAATATCTCATATATCGCTTATACAGGTCGTATACTCGTGATAATGCTGTACTTTGCCTGGGCGTTCTTACCTCTGGTGTACCTCCTGGGATACCTTTTCCAAATACCTTCGACGGGATTTACTAGAGTGATGTTGACAGCAATATTTTCTGGTGGGTACTCTCATTTGATTTCGATTCGAATGTAACGAATGTCGTTCCAGGCAACGCCGCGTTTATGATAGTGCAGATCTTCCAACAAATCAACGAGAACTTGAAAGACGTCGGGAAGACTCTACACTGGATATTCCTCTTGAGTCCTTACTATTCCTTAACCACGGGATTCAGCGAGAGTTACTCGGCCTATTCATACAACAGCTTCTGTAAGAAGTATTATGACATTTGTAATACCACGGGTACTTGTACGAATATAACTGCCTCAGTTGCAGAGATATGCAAAGGTGAGATCGTTGTATTTTTTTATCTTACTGTGGTAACTGATTTGTTTTTAGTTGCCGATGGGAATTACTACAAGTGGGACTCGCCTGGAATTGGACGGAACATAGTATACTCCTTCATCGAAGGAATCGTATTCTTTTTGATAATATTCACTATAGAATACGAAGTGTTTGCAAGAATAATATACTTCGTCAACCAAAAACTCTTCCCTAAATACCCAGTCGAAGTACCTAACGAAGACTCCGACGTCCGGGAAGAAAGGGAGAAGATCAGGAACAACCACGAAGCCGACCTACACAACAGCTACATATTAGCCTTGAAGGACTTGACCAAGTACTACAAAGATTTCCTGGCTGTGAACGGGCTGTGCCTCGGGGTTAAGAAGTTCGAGTGTTTCGGCCTGCTCGGGATAAACGGAGCGGGAAAAACCACCACGTTCAAAATGATGACGGGCGACGAGAAGATCTCCTACGGCGAAGGTTGGGTGAACGGGCACAGCATGAAGACCGACCTGAAGGAGGTGCAGAAGGCGATCGGTTACTGTCCTCAGTTCGACGCGCTCCTCGACGACATGACCGGCAGGGAGACGATCGTCATGTACGCCCTGATCAGGGGCATCAGCTTCCAGGACTCCAGGAGGATACCTGAGTACCTGGCGAGGGAGTTCGATTTCTCGAAGCACCTCGACAAAAGGGTGAAGCAGATGAGCGGCGGGAACAAGAGGAAGCTGAGCACGTCGCTGAGCTTGATCGGGGATCCGCCGTTGCTCTATCTCGACGAGCCGACTACCGGTAAGAGATTATTCAAGCGTTCTTGGGCAATTTTTCCTAAGACGGTCTTTCCATTTTTTTGATATCCCGAAATAGACGCTTTCCTTGCCTGACCTTGCCTCCCTCAGTTAAAGACGAAACTATAAACGAAGATCTACCCTGCTTTTGCAATTGAATTTCTGGTTTAACTCCAAACAAACTAAATCTTAGCACGAAACCAACGACCATTTCTGTTTTAACCAGGCATGGACCCGGCGACGAAACGCTACCTCTGGGACGTCCTGTGCCGCATCCGCGACTCAGGAAAATCCATAGTGCTCACCTCGCACAGCATGGAAGAGTGCGAGGCGCTCTGCACGAGGCTCGCCATCATGGTGAACGGCAACTTCAAGTGCCTCGGATCGACTCAGCACTTGAAAAGCAAATTCGCGGAGGGCTACTCCCTGGCGATCAAGATAAGGAAGAGGCCGGGCAGCAGCGGCCACGAGCACTCCGAGACAGGCCACATCGAGGAGTTCATCAGGCAACAGCTGCCGAGGGCCGAGCTGAAGGAGAAACACGAGGAGCTGCTGAACTATCACATCAGGGACAAGTCGATCCCCTGGTCGAGGATGTTCGGCATCCTCGAGGAGGGCAAGAGGCAGCACGAGGACATCGAGGATTATTCGTTGGGGCAGAGTACGTTGGAACAGGTAAGGATGAGAAAGTAAATGCTGTGGGATATTGCGAGTTTTGAGTAAATTTTGCAGGTGTTTTTGACGTTTACCGGTGGAGTGTTGGACTGAAGTGGATTGAACTACCCCGACGAGTCTCGCCACGGTGTGAACCACTGTAGTCGAACCTGTATTAGTAACTTTAAAATGTTACACTTGGTGCTTATTAATTTTGAAGAAAAGTACTTCGAGAGTGCCCTGCGAGCGTCTCTACATTATTTATAATTAAAGCGTTATTTATTGATTGTTGATACTTAAATAACTATTTTTGTGTTTATGTGATTGCAAAATTTTTTTATAGAAACGTGTTGTTTCATTTAAAACCAAGATCCGTATTGCTATTAGTAGTAAGTATTTATTATCTTGATATGACATATTTATGATTTACCCACATTTATTATCGTTTCGGTAAATAAACATTTCGTCATAGACACAATAAACAAAACTATTACGATCAATACCTGATAAAATTGTAACGTCAGCGTGGATCTTTAGGGCCTCAAATTATTAAAGAAAAATAATTGCAAACCATGAGAGCCTCAGGACATTTTTATTATTTAATAATATTCAACTTATATTTTTGCCGAACTAAACGCATCACCGCCAACATATATTTGCGATTGTTTTAAATGTAATAGGCTTGGTATAAAAGAGAAGTAGTGGACGTGATTGCTTGCGTATCTGTGTGGCGAATTTGCCTGCAAAGTAATCATTCACATAATTATCATTACCCATTACCATCATCTGTAAAAAGTTTTGCACATACGCCATTTTTCAAATTACGAAACAGCAGAGAGCACATTCTAAGTACTACTTGTGTGATGAAGTTAACAAAAGTACGGTGTTCAGGTAACACTAAGTTTCCATGTATTTTATCGAATGTAGCTTTGGCAGTTACAAGATAAAACTTATCATGTAAATCTGCATAAGCACACCAATTGTAATTAGATATGAATCACTTTTAATACCGATACGACGAGAATCGATCGTCTCAGATACGATATAGTGCTCATCACCTTAACCTTCCGGTTATCAGTTGGCATTACGCAATGGCATAACAACGCAGTAACGGGCCTGTTTAAATATTTTGCAGGGTCTTAAATTAAATAAAATATTAACCTATAAGCATTCCTTGGGCAATTAGATTTTACGGCCTTAAGATTGAACCTAGAAGGGTATCGGAAGAACTAAACTTTGTCATTTCCATTAAAAACGTTACAAAATTTCAATAATTCAGATGGAAGACATTCCATACGCATTTTAAATGCCACAAAAAATGTAGACGAGAACGTCTTGATTTTTCTAGAATGATAAAGCGCTATAAGTACCTACTATAACCACAATTTTATGGTGTTTGTTTATGTTTCCCGTTGGTGCCATAGAATCTAAAGTAGGGAGTTAAAGGAACATTTAAATTTCTCGTTCTTCAAGAGCTTTAGAAACTTTCTTCCAGATTTCCCGACATGTGGTATCAAGTAGAATCTAGAAGCGTTATCGATTTGATTTCAGATATTAAAAAAACTGAAACATGTCGAAGAAGACTCTAGAAAGATTACGGAAGTTCCAAATAATTTCGTTTGATACGTTACAAGGAAACTATCTATAAAACGGATTCAAAGCGTTCTTCTAGAATTTCAAGTTACCGAAAATGGCTTAAAATTAGATATATGAAGCTTACGCAAGCCTGAATTTGTTTCATTTTTCTAGGACCATTGAAAACATCTAAATTTCCTTAAACAATCTCAGATAAATTCTAGAACATTAGATCGTCTGAGTAATGTTGAAGAAAACCTTTATAAGTAGCTTTAGAATATTCGTAGGACAGAATAAGTCTAAAATGCAATAGAAAGCTTATAAAAATTTCAAACATTTTCATTCAATTCTAAACGTTAAAGAAATTTAAGGCTCCAAACGGAAATGTTCATTTCTCTAAAATTTTCAACACGAAAAATTGCCAGCAAGGGAAATCTAGAAGGGTTACAGAGTTTCAAATATATTCATTTAATTTAAAACATCAGAGAAAACCGCAAATACGAGTTCCAGGTGCTTATAGTGTTATAGGCAATTGAAATACTTCTCAATGCGCAAAACACTTCAAGAATCTAGAACGAAAAGTCTGCTGGAACTTGAAAAGGAAGTCTAGATAGCTTACGGAAGGTCTATACAATTTAATTTCAATTCTAAACGTGAAACGTAAAGCACAAATCCCAGAACACCACCTAAAACCTCATTTACTGCAATTTTTTAAATAAAATTTTAATTTTCAATTGTTTGTTGATAGTAAATGTTAAATAGGTATTTTTTATCTTTCAAAATAATCCACAACGATACCCACAATGTGTTTTATAGTTATACTTCAACCATTAACATTACGTGTTTACTTATCGGGATTTTTCGCGATCGTTTCTGCAATTTGACTAATTTGACAACACTTTCAACAACGTGGTATTCACCATAATATAAATATTAAATAGTAGTAAACAAATATGTTTATCACTTGACTGTAAAGTATGTAGATGCCTATTTTCATTGATACTGATAACGATCTCCAAAAAATCACTAGAACTTACAACTGAAAACACATATCGTTTTTCCCAGATATTAAATTATTATTTTATAAGTATTTGCGACGACGGATTAAGTGTGTAATGGAAAGGCTTCTTGATAACAGTAACTGATTCTCACAAGTGTTTCAGGAAGATTTTCAGAAAATTTAATAATCCTAATCGATAGAACCTTCCAGGAAAATAAAGCAAATCAGTTTGTTAATATTACCTAATTTCCTGTACTTTGTTAACAACTATTATATGGATTATTTTGAATCGATTCGTTTGAGCCGGCGTTATACCACGTACACGTCACGCTGAAGTTAGACGTGCCATTCTCTTACGAGTTAGTTGAGTGGCGGGCAGAAATTTCTTAATAGAAACAGTTCTTAAAAAATTGATTACAGCTAACAATTCACGTCGTTACGTTCTTTACGCAAACGATAAATAATTCATATCAAAAGCACCTACATCGCGAAAAAATTTCTTGTCGCCCGACCTTGCGTGTAAAGTCTGTACCGGCAATTGCATCAGTCCGCGATTGAAATCGTCACAAGTAACAAGAAGTGCAAGGAATTAAACCGATTTTTAAGTTTAAACATTTAACATGAAGATATCGATTGGAATCCCGAGGTCGGGTAAGTACGATGGGATCAATGGTTGCTTAGAGACTGTACAATTATAGGAATAAACGATAATATTTGTCGTTGTAATAAAGTGAGACGAAATAGGGAATTCTGGAATCAAAACGTAAAACTTTTTTCCTATGGCAAGTTTGTCCGACTCAAATAGTTTAATAGTATACCTCTCTACTTTTATTGAGGCTACAATTACTTCAATTGTCCCTTTCTATAAAAAGAGATTATTATTACCCTTATAAAAATTAGAGCTACATAAAAAAAATCAACACCTTGATCAACTATTGATTGATGCATTGTTGCTACTTTGGTAGTAATTGTGTTATTAGTAATTGAAGCACGAATAATTTTGTACCCTATTATTTATTGCAGTAATTATATATTGGTGAAAATGGAATTAAAGCTTTCGTGACTTGGACAGATCCTTAATCTAAAGTAAAAGAGAGAGATGACAATCTATAAACATCCAATACGTCGTCTTATTTGCCGATTTCATTAAAAAGTTTCAATTTTCAATGATACAACACAAACTTAAGTCTACTTTCCTGGAAGCGCGAATTACTCATGCGTCGCCTTTTTATCAGATAATACCTAACTGTTTTTATCTTTGCATACACGGGGTTATAATAGGCTTACGATCACATATCGCACTTATTCCTCCGGTTCCGCCGAATCGGTATGATCAGTTTTAAACATTTTTTTGGTATCGTGTAGTAAAAGAAAACTGGTAAGTAATTTTTTTTACAATTTTGCTTGTGGTTCGATTGATCCTTATTCTTCATATGAACACTTAAGCTTAAATATGTATTGTTCCGGATTTTCGATTTAGACGAGAAGGGTTTAGATTATATTTTCTTTGAAAGGTAGACGTATTTAAATTCTAAAAGTATATGGTGAAATATAGCCGACTGGTTATGATTATTCGCATATAACTTAGAATTAGCTAAGAATAAGGATGCAGATACCAATCTATAACAAATATTAAAGTATCGATGAAGTTTGATTCTCCAATCGATTCATATCAGCAGCACTATCAGATAACATAGAGATGTGGGCTGACAAATTTTAATTTCGCGATGGTTCAATAGCGATTCGAAGCTAAAGTGAATATATAGGATTTTAAAAATAAACGCAGTGCCTACACTTAACGAAAATTATCAATAAATGTGTTCTCAATTCGTAATTTATTTCTAAAGGTGAACCACTCACTCTGACCAAATTTTGATAATTATGGAATTACAATATATCCCACTTATTAATTTTCATAAGATTCAATAAAACGATATTATCTCAAAAATACACAATCAGAGATTAAAGTCTTAACATTCCATCAATTTTATAACCCACATAAAACCTTTCTTAGATACATTTTAAATTTTAGTGATAATGCCTAGACAACTCGATCGCTTCCTCCTCTTGCTATGGAAGAACTGGAAGCTCCAAAGAAGAAAGCCTATATCGACCGTCATTGAACTAATAATACCGGTTCTTCTATTCTTACTGTTAGTTTATCTCAGGGCTCAACTGGACCCGGAAATCAAGGAAGAAAAAATCTACCAGTCTTATTGCGCTCTGGACTACAATATCGAGAGATCTTTTAATTTAACCTATGATGCGCAACTATGTGGAAACGAACGCAATTACCTTTATACCCTCATGTAAGTTCAGCTGAAATAAAATTTCTTTATCGACACAACTGAAAGGGACCTTTTCATTTCAGGCAGCCAACGTTACTGTATTCACCTAACAACAGTCTGATAAATGGTATAATGGAATACTTCACGCTGTTTACAGAGGTTCACGGATTGGAGGATTCCAAGGCGGTGGAAAATTATTATTCCGTATTATCGGGAAACAACATATCCGCTGCTATCCAGTTCGACGATCGGTACAAGGACGTCGAAGATCTGGATGAATTGCTGAAGGACCTCAAAGTGTACATCCGGTAAGTCTCCGTAAATTTTCAGTTTAATTTTTATTTTGTAAACGTCATACGGTCGTAGGTTTCCATCAGAACTGAAGTGGAGCAGCTCGAGCGACTGGTCAACGAATCTGGTGTTCCCTGCGTTCTTATTCCCAGGTCCTAGAAGCCCAGGGGATATGTACGGAGCCACGCCAAGTGAGTTACAAGTAAAAAAGCACATCGATATTCTGATCCTCTATGGTTTGTAGATTATTACAGGGAAGGGTTTTTAAGTATGCAGCAATACCTCGCGATAGCCTTGACTTTGGCAAAAAAACAGATCTCATATGAAAATGCGACGGCGATGAAGGAGGCCGTCGAATCTTTTCCGACGATTTCGATGCAGAGGTTTCCCTATCCTGAGTATTATAGCGACGCTCTTATAGAGATCTTGAAAACCATGTTTCCGTTGTATGTAATAATGGGTTTTGTATATGCGTTCATCAATATTGTAAAGTCCATAACCGCCGAAAAGGAGAAACAGCTCAAAGTAAGTTTCTCGGTGGTGTAAGTTTTAACCATTTTATCACCTTTTTCGTTTTCAGGAAGTTATGAAAATAATGGGTTTACCAAACTGGTTGCACTGGTCTGCCTGGTTCACGAAATGCTTCATCTTTTTCTCGATCTCTAGTATAATAATGATAGTGCTGCTGAAAGCCACTTGGTTCTCGTCAACTGACCACGCGGTACTGACTTATACCAGCACGAGTGTACTGCTTCTATTTTTCCTGTTTTATATCTTCTCCATGATAACGTTTTGTTTCGCCTTTAGTGTGTTCTTCGCGAAAGGTAAGTCCGATGAAGCTGATCTCGAATTTTCAATACATTGCTTGTACGCTCGCAGCAAACAACGCGACCACGGTCGCTGGGCTGGCTTGGTTCCTCTCGTATATTCCGTACGTTTTCGTCCAGCAGACATCTGAAGGACTCGCTTTGATTACCAAGCTCCTCATCAGTTTATGCCATAACAGCGCCATGTCTTTCGGACTCGAGGTGATACTTAAATTCGAAGGGAACGGAGAAGGTAAGTAGGAACGAGAAAATGTGCTGTTATTTTGATAATTTGATTTGTTGCAAATGCAAGTGCGTTGCTCAGGTATCGGTTGCAAGAATTTAATAAATATAACACCAGTTAATTTTCATTTCGCGTTGTAATTCAGGTGTTCTGATTTTTTTTCTCGAGTGCCTCATTACTAGTGTAAACAATAAAAATGATATAGATTATAGTAATCTCTCAGTGACATTATGTGCGAGTTTTACGTTCGCTGACTAATGTAACTTACGCAAAAATCACTTATTATGTTATTGTGAAAAAAATAATAGTTTCTACCTATCGAAGGTATCACCGGTGCGGTGCGGTCGAAAAATACGCATTCATGGTTCGCGACGGTCGGAAAACATGGTCGGAGACGCCATGTAGAGATTGGAAAATTCGCGAATTTCCCTTAGGCACTCGAAATCTAATAATTATAATCCCCTGAATAAGATGAGGCCGGAAAATGCGTGATCAGAAACTACGGAGGTCGGAAAATTCGCAAGGTTGGATGTATGTAGAAATTTGAGGGCTTTTCTAGACAAGAAACGCTTAATAATGATATTTCATGCTCTGGCTGAAACACATTTGAAGTAACACATTTACTTTTGAGGAATGTGTACTCATTTTCTCAAGGTATTTATTTCACAAAAGAAATTGATGCGGTGCGTTAGTAGCTGCAAAGGTAATTACAGAAAATTTAAAATAAAACCTTTAATGTAATTTTATGTTATTTCTAGCTTCCAACTTCCCACTTCCACTTCCAAAAATTTAGCTAGGATCGCTTTTCAGGTGTTAACTGGGGGAATCTCTTCACTACCGCGACAATTGACGACAATTTATCACTGGGGGTGATCATCATAATGTTCGCCGTAGACTCTGTGATATATATGATGGTGGCGCTGTACATCGAGGCGATTTTCCCCGGGGAATACGGAATGGCCCAGCCGTGGTACTTCATTTTCACCAAAAACTTCTGGTGCGGGGACGTTCCTTACTCAAGTGAGTTTAATTTTGGAAAATCTGTCTATGTGTCTTAGATTAAGCTCGAATAAGAGAAGCACCTACTTAACGAATATCTGTTCCTTAAGGATTCGAAGGAACTGACCACCTCCCACCCCAGTACGACGCGGAGTTCTTCGAGCAGGAGCCTACGGACCTACAGCCGGGAATCCGCATTAAGCAACTGACGAAGCAATTCGGTGATAAGGTCGCGGTGAATCAGCTAACGCTTAACATGTACGAGGACCAAATAACCGTCCTGCTAGGCCATAACGGCGCCGGTAAGACCACGACGATGTCGATGTTGACGGGGATGATTTCGCCGAGCGGAGGCACAGCGATCGTAAACGATTACGATATCAAGAACAGCATCAGCAAGGTCAGGGCCAGCCTAGGGCTCTGCCCTCAGCACAACGTCATATTCGACGAGTTGACAGTGTATGACCATCTGTACTTCTTCAGCAAGCTGAAGGGATTGAAGGGGAAAAAGCTGAACGAGGAGATTAAGAAGTATCTGAAGCTGTTAGCCTTGGAAGATAAAGTAAGGGGAACCTTGTGTGGTTGTTGGTGTTGCCTTAATTGTTATTACACGTTGCAGAGAAACGCGCAAGCGAAATCACTATCAGGCGGCATGAAGAGAAAGTTATGCGTCGGGATAGCCTTGTGCGGAGGTTCAAAAGTTATAATGTTGGACGAGCCGACCGCCGGTATGGACCCGTCTGCTAGGAGGGTAATGTGGGAACTAATCCAGTCGCAAAAAGCAGGTGAGCATGTACGCTGAAGAAAGATTATTATGGTGCAAGAGTTGAACATTGTCTGTTTAATGAGTATTGTGGTTATCATGTGTGATTACTTCCAGGTAGAACGATTCTCCTAACAACGCACTTCATGGACGAAGCTGATCTGCTCGGTGACAGAATAGCCATTATGGCAGGAGGCGATTTACAATGTTGCGGCTCCAGTTTCTTCCTGAAGAAGAAATATGGGGCAGGTTACAGTCTGGTTATCGACAAAACGAGCGAATGCATAACACAGAACGTCACAAATCTTTTAAGGAAGTTTATCCGTGATGTTAATGTGAGTATCCTCTTGACAAGTCTTCACTGAGCACCATACGAAAAATCTAAATTTTCCTAATGGTGTCAAATAGAATTTACGAGCATTTTCTTTTTAATTTGATTAATTTAATATCTAATACTGCAATCAGGGCGAATAAAGGTTATGAAAATTTCTGTAGTATTTGAAAAGGCTAAAATGGCTTTGAATTTAACACTAGAAGGTTTATGGAAACTCCAAACAATGTAGTATAAATATTTAGAATGTTTCTCTGGAATGAAACAACCAAAACTGTCTTATCCTAAATCCTTCCAGAGGATTAAAAATAAAAATTACAGGGGTTCTTCTAGAACTTAAAATCACCGAAGGTACCCTAAAATCCATTGTAGAAGCTGTATGGAGGCCCCAAATTTTTTCGTTAAAAAGTTTTAAAGAAATGGAGATTGCAAAAGTCCTTCTTCTAAATGAAATCAAAGATTATGGAAGTTTCAAACAATCTCATGTTAATTTTGATTATTGGTGATACTTGTCTTCCTTACGATCTGAATATCCTTTAGGTTCAAAGCGACGTGGGCTCGGAACTGACTTACCTATTGGCAGAAAATCAGTCCAACGTGTTCGAAAAAATGTTAGGAGAACTGGAGCGAGAGTCGGGAAATTTAGGCGTCAGGAGCTACGGAATATCGTTGACGACTCTGGAGGAGGTGTTCATGAAGTAAGTTCAGATAAAATTGTATAATTTGAAATGATTAGACACTTCTGTATTATAGAGTTGGAGCTGATCACAATCAGGAAAGACCAGGTTTACCCTCAGCGAAAATCCCCAGCAAAGAGAAGAGTAAGCTACACCACTAATTTCGTGTTTCATAAAATTACACCTCTTTCTTTTAGCCTCAGAGATGTTAATGCCATCTTATTTCGACGGCCCGAATCTGATCCTCAACCAATTCCTTGCGATGTTACTGAAGCGTATCATATCCATTCTACGTAGTCCATTCCTACTTATCTGTCAATTATTGATACCACCTTTACTGTTGACCGTTTCTGTATTATCGAGCAGGGGTCAAAATAGGAACGCAGCTTTAGGCGCAATGCCGCTCGATCTTAGTAAATTCGCGGATCCGGTGACATACGTAGAGGGAAACGGTACTACTTTCGCTAGATCATACGAGAGCATATTGAAGAAGGGTGGATACGTCGTTCACGAGACGGAGAATATCACCAATGCAATGCTAGAAATAGTGAGTCACTTCGACAAGTTTCTAGAGTCGTATTATTTATTTTTCTATTTTAGACGAGAGAGAGACCAAGTTTGGTCCGTTCGAGTTATATAATTGGGGGTGCGTTTAGGACTTCTGACAGAGCGAATCTGGTGGCTTACTTCAATAACGATCCGTATCATTCTCCTGGTGTAGCTCTAGGTATAACTTACACTCTTTAGATTTTGTATGAACTAATCCATTAGGTTCGTTCCAGGATACGTGCTCAACGTGTTTTTGAAAGTAGAGGCCGAGTGCGAGGACTGCTACATCGACTTCATCAACTACCCGTTGCCCTTCACAAGCAAAACGAAAATTGACCAACTGACCACTTTCGGGGGCGCTGGCTTTCAAATCTCGTTCAACATCGCTTTCGCAATGATCTTCGTCTCGGCCTTCTACGTGCTCTTCGTCGTAAGGGAGAGGATCAGTAAATCGAAACACCTTCAATTCGTGTCCGGCATCAGGGTCTGGATCTTCTGGGTGACGACGTTGCTCGTCGATCTGACTACGTATCTTTTCAATATGATTATCATTATAATAACTTTGGCTATTCTTCAAGAGGACGGATTGAAGACCGCAGACGATTTGGGTAAGATGAACGGAACGTTGGTAACATGGTTGGAAATCTTACGAATTCGATGTTAATTACTCTAGGTCGTATGTTCCTCATCCTGCTTTACTACGGCTGGTCGTGCATACCACTGGTGTATCTCCTTGGATATTGGTTCAAGCTTCCTTCGACAGGATTCGGGAGAGTCGTGCTAATTGGAATACTAACGGGTACGTTTCACGGTAATCCATAAATAAAACTCCTTCATTTATACGTACTGTTTCAGGTAGTATAATGTACATGGTAGTTCAAATTTTCGAAGTGGTCAACGACAACTTGAAAAACGTCGCCGAAAAGTTACATTGGGTGTTACTTCTCAGTCCCTTTTATTCTTTCGCCGCGGGCGTGAGTGAAAGTTACACGACTTACAACTATTACGCTACGTGTAACAGTTATTACAAAATTTGTGCCGAAATGACGCCGCCTTTGGACAAGGAGGAGTGCCTTTGGAGCCTGGGGGATACCCTTCGGGAAATATGCGAAGGTAAGCAACATGCAGTGATTAATTTCCTACCATTTTATTTGAAACGGCTATGGTAAAGTGGGGATGCTTGAAAAATTGTGGGTTAATACTTGTGAGTAGAAAATGTTTGTCATGTACAATTTTTGAGTTTCACTTCAAAATCGACCGTTAATTTGGTGAGTGATCTGATCACACTTTCCTTTCGCTTCGAATTTAAGATCACTTCTGAGCCTGTTCGTTTATTCCAGACGCGAACGGGGAGTATTTCAGATGGGAATCACCGGGCATAGGCAGGAACCTCCTCTTTTCCTTCCTAGAAGGCGTCGTTTTATTCGCGCTAATACTGATCATCGACTACGAACTGCTGAGTCAATGCGTATACTTCCTGAGGCGTAAATTCTTACCGAGTCAACCTGTACCTGTACCCGACGAGGACTCCGACGTCGCCGAAGAAAAACAAAGGATCATGAACAGTCACGAGATGTCGCTGCAGTCCAGCTACATCCTCTGCCTAAAGGATCTGACGAAGTACTATAAGAAATTCCTCGCAGTGAACGGCATATGCTTGGGAGTCAAAGAATACGAGTGCTTCGGTCTCCTCGGAGTGAACGGGGCCGGCAAGACGACCACCTTCAAGATGATGACTGGGGACGAGGCGATCTCCCACGGCGACGGTTGGGTGCACGGCCTGAGCATCAAGTCGCAGCTGAAGAAGGTGCAGAAACTGATCGGTTACTGTCCCCAGTTCGACGCGCTCCTCGACGACATGACCGGCAGGGAGACGATCATCATGTACGGCCTGATCAGGGGCATACCGCTCGGCCAGTGCAGATCGATACCGGATTACCTCGGGAAGGAGTTCGATTTTAGGGCGCACCTCGACAAGAGGGTGAAGCAGATGAGCGGAGGCAACAAGAGGAAGTTGAGCACCGCGTTGAGTTTGATCGGGGACCCGCCGCTGCTGTATCTAGATGAACCGACCACGGGTAATATACACTAGTATTTACTTCAGCTAGGAAGTTGGGTTCCCTTAAAAATGAACACACAGCAATCACAGAAGCACCCATATCTATTCGAGTCCGATGTTCAACGTTTCATACACTCTCGGCAGTCTGCTTTTCCCTTTCCTTCCCTCATGGAATTCACACTTCATTCAATCGACTTGTACCGTTCCCCTCAACCTCTTTACTTGTAGGCATGGATCCGGCGACGAAACGCTACCTGTGGAACGCCCTGTGCAAGATCCGCGACTCCGGAAAATCCATAATTCTAACCTCGCACAGCATGGAGGAGTGCGAGGCGCTCTGCACCAGGTTGGCGATCATGGTGAGCGGTAACTTCAAATGCCTCGGATCGACTCAGCACCTAAAGAGCAAGTTCGCCGATGGTTACTCGTTGGTGATCAAGATCAGAAAGGCTCAGCAGAGCAGCGGGTCGGTGCACTCCGACACGACGCGAGTGGAGGAGTTCGTGCGGCAGAATTTCCCCCAAGCCGAGCTGAAGGAGAAGCACGAGGAATTGCTGTTCTATCATATCAGGGACAGGTCGCTTCCTTGGTCCAGGATGTTCGGGATCTTGGAGCAAGGGAAGAGGAGTATCCCTGATGTCGAGGATTATTCATTGAGTCAGAGCACACTTGAACAAGTAAGGCGTTGGATGATTTTAAATTTTCGTTTCTTGCTTAATCGCTACCGAAGTGACGCTAATATTGTACTAAATGTTTTCATTTCGTTTCGTAGGTGTTCCTTACTTTCACTGGTAGCACAGGGATGGATTAATGCCAGTGAACCTCGTATTTAACAGGATTAATGCGTCTCTTATCTAATCTAGTCTGGTTGACACTGATCTGTCGACACCTATGAGTGGATGCCTTCTAACTACCGATTTAGTATTTATGTAACCTTTAAAATGCGCACCTCAGCAGTTTGACAAAGTATTTACATGTGATCTTATTACATTAACAATAAATTATTTTTGGACGTGAAGTTAGCGTACTTATTTCAAGCTGTAGGGAGGTTTTCTAGTAAAGTTATACAAGTGAAAAATGAGCTTAAGTAGGGGAACGGAAGAGTGAAGTCGGTGTCCTTTTTTTAAAAAAGTTTTATCATTCAACGTATTAACTCGAATTAGTCGGTAGCTTTAAATGAATTGGTGTGTTTCTAAACAGTGTCCTTCTTAAAACAACCGAAGTTTCACAGTAGATGGCAGTATCAGTCTTAACAGAAACCGTTTTAACCGTGTATATAAGTTTCGTTAGTACATTGTTAATAAACTGACAGGTAAGAAGCTTCACGTGCCACCAATATTCATAATCTTTAATTTTAGTTGCTAATAATATCTGCGAGCAATAATTTTATTATTTATTTATTAAGTAACGTTATGATAAAGTTTTTAAAAAAGTTAATCTTCTCATTAAACTGAAACGTTTTGGTCAGAGCGGTGGCTCGCAGTATTACTTTCTAAATGAGCAAATTTAATAATTATAAAACCTCGAGGAGTTAATTTAATTTACCGGCGAACCACTCAGTTAAATTAGCTAATTAATTATCGGGCGGCTTTATTGTTGTTGTCAAATAGTGGAGTCGCAGCTAGTTTTCCGAATGGTGTATAATTCGAAAAGTTCATAATGTAATGGAAAAGTTGCTTTATATTTTACGAGAAGTCTGGCGGTTTTGCTATCTGGCGGATTGTCTCAAGTCTTTCGGGGTCGGAGCCATTAACGAAATTGTGTTCGGTCTCTGCGAATCAATTCGTAATGTGCCCACCTTCTGGGAAGTGCATGGAATGCTTTATTTTCACGGCGGAAATCTTGACAATCGTTATTTTATTAAAGAGCACATTACGTTGTTGGTAAAATACAATAACGGCCCAAAAGGTCAGCCATCGATTTGATGTATCTGATACGTATCGCGAACGATAGGGGCCATAGCCACCTTCGCGTTTTCTCCAAATTGTCCCGTAGGTTCCCAGCACTAGGAATAGGAGAGGGGAAGAGAGGGAGACGAACAGGAACCGAGAGATTTCCCAAATTAGAAAGAATAATAGTGAGAAAAATATACAGGGAGATACGCCGTGGGCTGTACAAGCTGAACGCGCGTGTCAACCTCAGTGATCAAAGAGAAAATCTCGAATGTCGTGTGTCGGGTTTACCCGAGTGGAAAGAGAGAAAAGAACAATTACATATTTAAATGTTGGGTTTAAACAAAGTTTCTTTAACGAGAAAATAAGAAACACCCTTTTCCAGTGTACGTAGACACCACCAATAACTTCTTTTCCTAATGTGCTCAATAAATTTTGAACCTTGATCGACACAGTGGTTCTATTACATTGTATGCAAGCTACATCAGAAATTCTTTATATTTCTTCCATAGAAGTGATATTTTTAGGTACAGATATCAAATTAATCCAGAGCAAACCGACAAGATAACTCAATACGGTCCCGTTGACAACATATTCGTATATCTACACAGTCTTTCTTACACAAAGTAAGAGAAAAGTTATCGCGATAAGAGCTCCGTCCGAATCAGAAAGAACGACGTGTCAGTTTATAGCTCATAGTATTTACATCAGTTAAAGTTAATACGGTGTTATTTGATGAATTGTTCAAGTAAGTGATAGAGTCCAAATTAATGATTTACCATTGTAAGTACGACGGGCCAACCTTTTTAACGCTTTTATTTGAATTCGTATCGAAAATTCGTCACGCGTACGTTAACTGTTTAGAAATGAACGGAATATTTCGTTTAGAGTAACAAATATGTCCATGTAGAAAACATAATTGGACTTGTTACGGATTATTTTTCAAAATTCATATCGATTGGGTATCTCCATCAGATTGAAATTCTTATCTGTATCCAACACAAATATGTTTATTGTCGACAACATCCATACAAATGATAAGCTTTTGACCTTGTGCAATTTTACAAATGAAGATGTGTTATCGCTTGAAGATGAATTCGTTATCGTTAATGAAGTTCCAAATGAAGTGAAACTCTATGAGAGTATTCAGCGGAGTTTCCTTTATACGCCTACCGAGTTTCATTTCATTGGCTCTTAAGATGACCGTTCCGGGAGCACTTGACCTGCTCCGCTGACCGAAATCTGCCTTAATTTTTCTGTTTAAAGTTACCATTAACTATGTTAGAGTGCTCCAAATGAAGTGAAACTTTATGAGAGTATTCAGCGGAGTTTCCTTTATACGCCTACCGAGTTTCATTTCATTGGCTCTTAAGATGACCGTTCCGGGAGCACTTGACCTGCTCCGCTGACCGAAATCCGCCTTAATTTTTCTGTTTAAAGTTACCATTAACAATGTTAGAGTGCTCCAAATGAAGTGAAACTTTATGAGAGTATTCAGCGGAGTTTCCTTTATACGCCTACCGAGTTTCATTTCATTAGCTCTTAAGATGACCGTTCCGGTAGCACTTGACATGCTCCGCTGACCGAAATGCGCCTTAATTTTTCTGTTTAAAGTTACCATTAACTATGTTAGAGTGCTCCAAATGGAGTGAAACTTTATGAGAGTATTCAGCGGAGTTTCCTTTATACGCCTACCGAGTTTCATTTCATTAGCTCTTAAGATGACCGTTCCGGTAGCACTTGACATGCTCCGCTGACCGAAATGCGCCTTAATTTTTCTGTTTAAAGTTACCATTAACTATGTTAGAGTGCTCCAAATGGAGTGAAACTTTATGAGAGTATTCAGCGGAGTTTCCTTTATACGCCTACCGAGTTTCATTTCATTAGCTCTTAAGATGACCGTTCCGGTAGCACTTGACATGCTCCGCTGACCGAAATGCGCCTTAATTTTTCTGTTTAAAGTTACCATTAACTATGTTAGAGTGCTCCAAATGGAGTGAAACTTTATGAGAGTATTCAGCGGAGTTTCCTTTATACGCCTACCGAGTTTCATTTCATTAGCTCTTAAGATGCCCGTTCCGGGAGCACTTGACATGCTCCGCTGACCGAAATCCGCCTTAATTTTTCTGTTTAAAGTTACCATTAACTATGTTAGAGTGCTCCAAATGGAGTGAAACTTTATGAGAGTATTCAGCGGAGTTTCCTTTATACGCCTACCGAGTTTCATTTCATTAGCTCTTAAGATGCCCGTTCCGGGAGCACTTGACATGCTCCGCTGACCGAAATCCGCCTTAATTTTTCTGTTTAAAGTTACCATTAACTATGTTAGAGTGCTCCAAATGGAGTGAAACTTTATGAGAGTATTCAGCGGAGTTTCCTTTATACGCCTACCGAGTTTCATTTCATTAGCTCTTAAGATGACCGTTCCGGTAGCACTTGACATGCTCCGCTGACCGAAATCCGCCTTAATTTTTCTGTTTAAAGTTACCATTAACTATGTTAGAGTGCTCCAAATGGAGTGAAACTTTATGAGAGTATTCAGCGGAGTTTCCTTTATACGCCTACCGAGTTTCATTTCATTAGCTCTTAAGATGCCTGTTCCGGGAGCACTTGACATGCTCCGCTGACCGAAATCCGCCTTAATTTTTCTGTTTAAAGTTACCATTAACTATGTTAGAGTGCTCCAAATGGAGTGAAACTTTATGAGAGTATTCAGCGGAGTTTCCTTTATACGCCTACCGAGTTTCATTTCATTAGCTCTTAAGATGCCCGTTCCGGGAGCACTTGACATGCTCCGCTGACCGAAATCCGCCTTAATTTTTCTGTTTAAAGTTACCATTAACTATGTTAGAGTGCTCCAAATGAAGTGAAACTTTATGAGAGTATTCAGCGGAGTTTCCTTTATACGCCTACCGAGTTTCATTTCATTGGCTCTTAAGATGACCGTTCCGGGAGCACTTGACATGCTCCGCTGACCGAAATCCGCCTTAATTTTTCTGTTTAAAGTTACCATTAACTATGTTAGAGTGCTCCAAATGGAGTGAAACTTTATGAGAGTATTCAGCGGAGTTTCCTTTATACGCCTACCGAGTTTCATTTCATTAGACGATATCTCATCTTCAAATCGTTAAAGTGAATTATTTTAATATTGCAGAAAGATTACAATATTACCTATTGAATGCGTGAAGGTATCGCTGCGCATAAATAAGTTCTCAAGATAGAAAATGATTTTCGAAATCAACGGGAAAGTAGCCATAATAACCGGTGCTGCGTCCGGTTTAGGATACAGGTACGCCGAGGAATTGTTAAAAAATGACATCGGAGTAAGTTACTTACTATATTACCTGTGAAATAATAACTAAATATTAATACGTACATTATCCACGTGTCACTTTCGTAGGGAATTACCATAGCGGATTTCGATGAGAAAAACGGGGAAAAAGCCGAAAAGGAACTAGGCCAGAAATATGGACAAGGGAAAGTTTTGTTTGTGAAAACCGATGTGTCCGATAAACAACAATTCGAAAGTAAAAATTTCCTTAATTACCCACGTCACATATCCCTATTAATTACTTTCAGACGCGTTTACCAAGACTGTCGAACGTTTCAAATTTGTCGATATCCTGATCAATAATGCTGGAATCATGAACGACAACATCTGGGAGAGGGAAATCGATATCAATTTTGTAAGTACATGGATTGTCGATTTCTATCGCAATAAGTCCCACGTTTGTTAATTTTAAACAAAATATTTCAAATATTTAACTGTGCAAATAGTGTAGAAAACTGTAAAACCACTTAACCTTCATTCGTTCCAGAAAGGTACGGTGAACGGAGTAATCCTAGGCTTGGAGAACTACCTGCAGAAATACAGACAAGGCGACACCTCGTTAATCGTCAACATTTCCTCGATAGCCGGCCTCAAAGGTTACGCATACATGCCAGTGTATGTAGGTACAAAAGCTGCGGTAGTAGGTATGTAAACTTAATAAGAGCTTATTTCTTATGCCATAGAGAAAGATATTAATCTCTGTGTCTCACTTGTACTTCGGTGATAAAGGCGCCTTCACGCTTAATGCTGTGACTCTTAAAACTCCGGGTAACGGAGTGTCCTGCCACGAAACGTGAGGGCGCCACTATCGCCCATGTGAATACGTATAGCTGGAAAATACGTGAACCTTTTGCGGTCAGCTCGATATTCATGAATAAACCTCATTTGCTCCCTCAGCCTCAACGCAGGGATGGGCTACTCCGTTCCATTACAACAGGACCAAAGTCAGGATGATCGTGTTGTGCCCCGGGGCGACCAGAACTG
The DNA here is from genome assembly GCA_963576515.1 of Cryptocephalus primarius. NCBI lineage: Eukaryota > Metazoa > Arthropoda > Insecta > Coleoptera > Chrysomelidae > Cryptocephalus > Cryptocephalus primarius. The sequence goes on from OY754939.1 coordinate 19,876,560, forward strand.
CTCTATTGAATGTGAAAGGGCATTTCCTGACGCCCGAATATGCGGAATCAGTCATGGAAGCAACAGATCTTTACCAACAGCAGGGGTAAATATTGAACGTATCATTTAATTTGTGTCACGTTACCCTTCTTGCTGTTACAGTTTGGACGTGATAGCCGAGGAGCTTGTGAAAATCGTGAAATTCGCTGAAAACGGCACGATTTGGGTGGCGGAAAAAGACGAACCTGCCTACGAGTACAAATTAAGTGACAGACAGGAGTTTGCAAAGAAGGCTCGAAATGTGGAGTAAAACGTTAGTAGAATTTTGGTTGAGGGAGGTGTATTTTTTGTTACCCTTATACGTTACATTTATGTGTTATGAATTATAAGGCAGTACACGTCGCTGTATGTCTAATTTTGCATATTGTTTATCGCAGCTTAGGTTTCGATTAAAACCAATCCTTTGTACTACTTGAATTATTCTTCCCTTCGAATTCCACGGACTAGTCGACCGTTTTTATTTAAGACTTGGAAGTTCTTAAGTACGTCCTGTCTCCGCCAATCCACTCCTCGGGGAGAACTCAGAGGACGACTCCTGGCGGAGTAAAAGGGGGACGTGTATACGTCTTCGGATCCGTGCACTTATCTGTGCCCGTGGAATCCATTAGGAGAGAGCTACTCGTTGCTTAAATTCTTGACACTTCGCATTACATCATACCGCCATTACTTCCCGAACTCGCGCGCGGCTTTAATCGAAAAAGTCTGTTCGTTAATATTTTCTCTATATTAAACCGGGAAAGTTTCTTTGGTACAGTTGTCGGGGATGCCGGCGTCGTTGCCGTCTTTTTGGGATTTCCTTTTATTTTGTTTACTGGGCAGGCGAGGTTCCGTAAATTCGAAACGAATTAACAGCGCTTGAATCGAAATTAAAAAAATAAAAGAGGTCCAATTAGTACAACGGATGAAAGGAAAGTAATCGATTGGAATTAATTTTTATCTTATTTTTTAGCACCCTGCTCTCGTCCCTAATCAAAAAGTTATAGCTGATATAAAGCACTTATCACAACACTGGAGTGGATGGGGATGAAAATCACTGATTGGTAATAATTGTGTTTGCTAAAAAATTAATTTAACGAAAGGTGGTTTGTCAAATGCCTTTCTTTTACATAAGTTTCCACTTCACGGGCAATTTTAATAGAAAAGATCGTTCACTGTAAACAGAAAAAGTTACAGTAGCATTAACGGGATAACAGGGAACATAAACAATGAAAATAAAGATTTAACAAAGATATGGTAATCATAGCGAAAAGTGCATTTAAGTGTCACATTTTTATGTGCATGGTATATTCTAAGATATAATAAATGTGGCTCATGATGATTCGTTTCATATGCAAAATTTTTTACCCTTTCAGGTTGACTCTTTAGTCTTTTCTTTATCCCAATCTTACAACCAACCACGAAAACACCATAGACCGAATCGACGTTTCGGCGAAGGCGCGGAAAATATTTATTCGTTTGGTAGTATTTTTGGACTATGGCGAATGTACCGATAATAATGGATTGTTCGAATTTTACAAAATGTAAAAAATGTTGAAATTTGCGAATATATATAGTTAGGTTTAATTTTTAAATTAGATTTTGAATGGGTTGATATGACCAGATGTTAAAAGTACTATAGAATACAAAGAATTTCCTCAAGAAGATCCTCAAGTTTAAAATATTTTGAATTCTTCAAGGGCCGTGGAAAAAACCTTTCTTTTATTTTGATGGCGTAACAATACAGCAAGGGGCGTGTGTTCGAAGATTTTCGTTTCGAAATTACAGGCAAACTTCCGTAAGTAGAATTTTGAAAGCAAACATTTTAAGTGACTTATTTTGAAGTAAAATATCCTTTAATTCCTTTTTGAAATGAATTTTTTCCTAGGGCAAATACGAGTCTTTAAAGGGTTAATTTTAATTTCAATAACACACTTGAATGCCTTCAAATTTTGCGAGCTGTAATCATATCACTTTAATAATCCTTACAGGATATTTTAGAGGATGTTATGAATACATCTAACGTTTACTTTATGTAATATTTCGAATAATTTTTTTGAGTTCCTTCAATCGCTCCCTACACGTATCAGAAAGGCATGAGTAATTAAAAGTGTTGAACTTTTAAATAAGGCAGTCGTACTGAAATTAGTCCTGGAAAGGCAACAAAACCGTGTTGTCCAGTCCTCCACGTATCCCGCTCGCGATACGACATCATGCAATATTCAAGTGGATTAGATGTCCGTCTTCCCTTTTTCCCCGATTCCTAAAGAATAAACATCACAAACACGAGAAGCCCGAGAGTCGCTGCGAAAGAGAGAAGTACTGTCCATTACTTTAATGCACTGTTCTAGTCCCTCTCTCGCTTGATTAATATTACATTTTGTCAGTGTTGGGGGCACTCTCCTCAGACGTCCGGCAGCGGAGACACACCCCTTGGGAGGCCGAAAGGCGTCTTCAAATTCTCGCCCCGAGCCGACGTGACACTCCTTTTCGCCTTTGCTCCTCCACTTCGCCGTCTTAAATTTTAAAACCTATCTACAAATTGCTCAGGCGATGCACAAGTAAACTTTATATTTTATTAATCGCTCCGCGTGTTACGTCTAACGATACACTTAAGGTCCCCGCTCCTCCCTAAACAGGGAAATACTCGCATGGACGTGTATAGGTACGTATAGCAATTCCTTGTTGCCGCTCCTTTTTCTTTCTATGTTTAAGGAACTAACTACTATTCATTATTCATGCGACATCTATTGCAGTTGTTATTCACAAAGTAATTTGTGGAAGTGCTTCAATTTCTCGCTGGTTGTGAGGTAAATGTGCGCAAGTGACAAAATCTGCAGCTTGGAGTGTTGCCATCTAGGACTGCTGCATCATAACCAGGTGAAGAGTTTGAAAATTAGGATAAATCCCGTCTAAACTGCCCAAGGTTTAATACATATTTTACCCCCTAAAATATTTCTGGGACCATCGAAATTTTCGCCGGAAGAAGAGAAAAAATCCCCAAGTAAGGTAAAATTTTCTCTCTCTCTCTCTCCTTTCCTCAAATTAAGATTCACTGTGCGACATAACTTAAAAGAGCAAAGTGCTAGTCATTAAGAGTAAAAGCTACGTCTTATCGTAACGGCCGCGTTGCCTCGTTTTTAATTAATCCAAGTAGGCTTTTAAATATACTTCCGACTTATTAATATGAATGTCTGCCATAATGCACTTCTTGTGTAATTCCTAAAAGATAGCTTTTAAGAAAACTTGCACTTAGCGTCATGGCCGCATTAGTTTTATAGCGATGTAAAATTTTTCATGCTAACCTGAAGCTAATATGAAAGTATGGGTTAGTAACTATTATAAAACTTATATCGATTTCAACGCAACCGTTCGAATTTTTCCCGTCGGAAATTTAAATTAAATTTATATCATGCAAATAAATTAGCCGTTGTTACTAAACACAAACACAATCGATTATTCAATCAAGATTAATGTAACCATTTATGCTAATACACTATGTTGAAAAACAAATTTAAATGCAGCGTTAATGGGTCAACTAATACATATCATCATTAAGTTACTTAAAGATCACAGAAAGTTCTATCGAATATTTTAAGGAATTCAATATTACCAAATATGCATTAACTCTCTTATCACTTTAAATCATTAAGCATTCCCATGTACAATCACGATCTTACGATTTGTGCCCAAATTTTCAAAACGACGTACTCAAAAATGACATTGCCAGATCCAGTGAAGGTTTCCCCACTAATCAAGGTTCGATCACATTTACACACAACCCAGTTGTCTTATCACACAGCTTTCAACCTCAGCTTTTCAGGTACGCACTCCTCCTGTCTGGTATAATATATGGAGCGAGGAGGCAAAAGGTGCTGGAAGTCAGAGAAGAAAGCCAAAAGGAAGAGAAAGCAAGGCGAGCAATCGAAAAGGCGAAGATCTTGGAAGAGCGGAAGAAGCTGGCCCAAGAGAGGGACCTGCAGCAAATCATAGAAGCATTTGGCGGGAGTTTGAAGAAGGAAAACGAAGATGTGAACGTGAAGGCTGCTTGTTTTTCACCCGAGGAGTCGAATTCTGTACCGGTTCGACTGGATAAATGTGAGGAAGAGTGTGTGGAAACCGTAAATGTTGATGCAGAAAGTAATAGAGGTAATGGAAATGTGAAAGTTCCCGATGAAGGAGCGTAGATGGCGATAATATGTTTAGTAGGAGCGATACTAAGAATTAAACAATAAATACGATTATGTTAACGTAACTCTTAAAATATTTTCTGTTGCATTAATTTGAAACACACATAAGAGTTTCTCCAACATTGGAAAATCACTTTGGACGTTTATGAAGGACTACTTTACGACTTTCCAGGCAAAAACTGATTAATCTTACAAATTTACCTAAAAAATATTTTAGACTGCCATGTAGGTACTTCATATTAAGACATACCTATAGGAAAGCATCATCGAAAAGTACTCGGCAATACAGGCGTTTTAAAGAAAATATACGTTGTAAAAATTATATCATTGGTTCAGTCATTTAGTACAGTTTGATACAGTTTAGTAGAGTAATTGATTTGGTAATTAGCGAACCGTTTGCAATGAATCGTATCGAATGTTTTGGCGGGCGTACCAATTTATGGTGAATGCGCACAATTAGACATCTTTGCATTTCGAGTGAATTATCACTATAATCCAAGCGATTTCTTACTTTATTCAAAATATTGTTCAAATTATTTCAGATGATCGGACCAGAGACGTCATTGTGATATTCAAATGGTTGATTGACAATTAAGGAAACTGCCTGATTATTTTAAAAATGGTTATTTAATACTCTTATTAGCTAATTAGCTAGGAAAGTTACTTTAAGAAAAGTTCAGAACGTGTTTACTGCTCTCCTTTATGTATTACCCATCCTGAATAAACCTGCTGTGGACAATTATATAAGAAATCCGAAGGAATCTCTAATATTTCAAAGTCGGTACTTCAAGTGGAGGGAATAGCCGAGACAAACGCTATGAAGTATGCCTTTGCACCAATTTGTAGAAACGCGATAATTCCATTACTTGATTCGTACGTAACCCGGAGTCCTTTTTGGATATTTCAGCCCGATAGCCTCCCCAGAATCGTTAAATCGTTGAAGAAGCCCGAAATCAATCATCGCCATTACTTCCGAAATCATCAAGACTATTCGCCTCGAAAACACTCTTCTTCCTTTATAACCAGTAAGCGCCCATTCTCGTCCCATTAACCTTTTTCCCTCGCCTCGTTCCTCCTTCCCAACCCAAACACACACACACACACACACATTACACGTGAGAGAGAAAGAGAGCGAAAGAGAAAGAGAGGAGAGAGAGAGAGAGAGAGAGAGTGCGGTGCGTGTGCCGCAGCTAATTAAATCGGCTACCTGTATCGCTTTAAAGTGGCGTCGCGACGCAGCCGGCGGCGGCGTCGGCGGCGTCTTCCCTACCGTTCCTCCTTCCCTGGCGTTCCTCGGAGTGTACGTGTGTATACCGGAGGCGTCCGTTTCGGTCAGTCGCGAGTCGTTCGAGGAACGTGTCAGACGTGCTGATTCGCGCTAAGAGTGCCACACAACGTGTTTGTAACGAGAGAGTGTAACGAGTGGAAAAATTTTTAATTGGTGATTCCTTTGATGACCCGTCACCGCTCCTGGGGGTGACTGTGCCACGGGATTACATCGCGGAAAAAGGTAGGGAATACTTTTTACCACGTGAAGATGCATTAAACTTGATTCCGAGCAAAATTGTAGAAAACCTTCCTTGTTGGTGTCACAAAATGATTGGTTTCGACCATTTTCCTCTATACCATTCAAAATTGGCTCAATCACACTTTCTTCGTCTCAAGAAAACACTTGGAAAATTTTTCTTACTCAACATACCAACTAAAAATATGAAAATTTGTTGACTCCAACTTTTTTTTTTGGATTTTGTTCAAAACTTTTGAAAATGGACAATGGACTTATGAGTTTACTTATAATGTGCTTCCCAATTTTCGTGACAAAATTTTTCCTGAATTTGAAACAATAAAAATGTTTCAGGGGAAAAATTCAAAAACCTTCTTCTGAAGAAGACAATACTCAAGAAGGCTTGTGGTTGAAAATAGTTTATCATTTTAAATTTTCTTATCTGAACTCTCCTTATAAATAAGCAATAATTCCTAAGAAAACTAATACCCTTTTCAAAAAGAAGCCACTTAGTTTTTGTATAAAATTCGACATCCTTTTGATGAAACATAAATCTGGGAATATTCTTGTTATTGCCGAATGAGGAATGTAAAATTTAAGTCACCCTTTAAATACTCAAAATCTTAATTTTCTCTCGTCTTCAACACTTCACCCTTATGTATATTATTTAAGTACAAGGATATAATTATGTAAATTATTCAAATAACTCTTTAAGTGACTTATAGATGATTTCAGAAAATAACATTCTCTCTTTAAGGATCGATTTCGTCTATGTAAAAGGTAGTTAAGGTTCTTTAAAATTGTTACTGGACTTACCCTTGATAGCACTGCTGGTGTGGGGTGTGGGCATATCGAAAGACCTGGAACAAAAGAAAAATTCACGTGTAAGAACTGTAAAATCGAACCCATGGTGGTGATTTTACTCCAACTCAATTAGTAAAAATAATACATTTGGCATCGCCGTTGAATTACTGTTACTCGATGATTTATTCATTGCATTAATTCACCCCATTTATATTCATTAATTTAATTATGTAATTAATACTGGATCAACATTTCAATGTTCTCGTGATTACATGATCAATTTTGTTTATTAAACACTTATTGGGTTGATAAATATTTCAGCGAATACCGAACTGTCACCTCGTCGCACCAGTGAACCTCTAACTGTTATTAAATTAATTATCCACGTGTACCTGATCGTCTCCACTGTTAACCTTTACGCAAGGATTCTATAAATAACCGCCTTTCGGTTAAGAAAAACCTAGAGTAGTGCACCGAATGCTTTTGACATAATTAAACCACGGGATTTAATCAACGCCCTTAAGACCAGGAGGGCACGTGTGACAACTCAGCACTGAAATAAACGGGGACCGTTCGAAACGTTCCTTATGAATTTTACTGTATGATGGGTAGTGAGACAAATTTTCATAAATATGTGGGATCGTGGGATATATTTTCGATATTATTTCTTTATTAATTCAAAAAGTCCTATCTCAGTTAATTTTTATCTTAGTGAAATAAAGTAAAAAGTGAAATTTTCAGTAAAAAAAATCTACTTTTTAACTACTGTCGTTTAGTTTTCACCCTCAGTGATGTTTATAATTTTGGGGAAAATGTGAATTGAAAACAGAATTTTCACAGCAGGAAGTCTGATACACCCATCACATTTTCCCATATTACTTAATTCTTTTTTTCTGAATCTCCCGTATTTCGCCCCGCTCGTCGAAAATATCCCCCTCCGCTCTATCCCCCTCCTCCCTCCTTTTCTATATATACATCCAACGGTGGCCAACGACAATTTGTTTGAATCAATTTTAGGGAGGCAGCGGAATAGTTCAGGTAACTCTAAACGTTGGCTTTGATGGAAAACGTGACCGAAATGGTCAAGTGGGGGGAAGGAAACGGCTCCGGCCGATCCAGGAAATCGAACTATGGAGGAATCAACCGAACGACCCTTGTAATGAAGACGCTGCGACGGGCCCCGTACCGATTTTCATACCGATAGACGTTTATTTTACTACTGGGATGTGTATTATCGTGCCTAATAGAATTCGGCGGCGGATCGACGTCTCTCGCTTTTATTTTCAGATCGATAGGAACGATTCGGCAGATTTTTCGATACTCGTAAATATCGGGAAGGGAGACCGGTATGTACCGTATAAAAGGATGATTTGCATAATTATCCAGAGAGAAAAAATACATGGGTTGCATGTCAAATTCGATAAAATAATGGAAAATCAAGTCCGTTCGTAGGTGGAATGCAAGGGCAGGAAAATATTGTTACTACTTTTAAACACGACAAGTCCACTAAGACTAATATTTTGTTTTTATGCCAGTTTCATTTGTTTGAATAAAATTTCCCTTGGACGTTTCCAGTGTAAGAAATTATTCCTTGAAAAGAGGAAAGATTGAATGAATCCCTTTCAACAAAATTTTTGATATTTTTGTTACTTTGTGAAAACCACTATTCTTTATCGGACCACTATAAAATTTATCTAGTATAACTTTACTAGTTCTACCCAGAATATTTTCCAATAAATTTTCTCCATATTCTACACACCGAAACTCACTCTAGTAAAGATTTTTGGTCAGTCAGTTTTCGTTTCTGTCCAGTACAATTTTTGCAGTGGGTTTTAAACTAAATAAATTTTTTTAAAAATTGAAGTATTTTTGTTTATTGTTCATTTTAGCTTTTTGACAATTTCTCATCGCTCATCGCCTTCCGAAATAATCGACAGTTTTCGAAATAAACCTCGTTAATTGCGTACCCACCTCAATACATATATTTCTCACGATATCATCCCGATTAAAATTCTCCCCGTGAAATTTTCTATTAACCTCCCGATGTTCGAGCGGTGCGCTCAATTCCATTAAACTAGACAAAAGTCTAGTTTCAGAATTTACAGGGATAGTTTTATTAGCAGACACTGTTATATCAGTAAAACTTTAATCCACTTTGGAAATTTAATTTGCCTTCTAATTTTATACAGCGTGTTTCATTACTTAGACCGGCAGTAAAAGAGACATTGTTAGGTGGCGAAATGGATGCTGTTAAATTTAAAAGGTATTTGCTCAGAGAAAATCTAAAAAAGACGCGCACTTTACACGGTAGATTGAATTTCTTAGATGGATGGAGGTGCAGGAAACGGGGGCAGTTTTACGGGCTCGATTTTTACGTATTCCTTTGCCGGGGACGAAATTTTCCAATGTAATCATGTGAGAAATTGATATTTGCTTTATTAACTAATACACGTGGGTAATGCCAGTATTAAACGCCATTGATGTCTAACGATTGGTTTCTTACAGTTTGACTCAGACTAGGTTTTACCAATGGCAGGCTCTAATTTCGTTCATTAAATAAGCGATTGAGATAAGACGACTTATCGGCAAATACAATCTGTTTGGTTACACTTGGTTACACTTTCGAGAAATTTTTCTTATCGTATCTTCGCATAACACCTTATATTCCTATAAGTGTCTTCCTTTGGTGAAAATAAAAATTTATTCTGAAGAGTACGACTTCATAAACGCCCTAATACGTTTAAATTGTCAGAGATAATTTAATATAGCGTCCCCGGCGAAGTGTCGAACGTGCCCTCGTCCTGTCATCTCAAAAAAAATTTGAGCAAACGATCCGAAAAAATAAGAGAAAACAGGGGGATAAAAGTGAGAAGGAACGCTCTTCGGCCCCCAGCATGTGCTGCGCCGTGGCCCGGAACTTTAATAACTTACTAGATTAAAGTTTAGAGAAAACATCGAAACGAACTGGAAGTTTGCCTTATCTTGATGATTGCGAACATAAGTCGGCTTGTTAGCCGCTGATTGGCACAAATCCCGACGCGTCCCGTCGGGGCATGTTTTAATCAGTCTCGGGCCCTACAGCTGGAGCTGATTGCACACACACTCACACCCTCTCTTTCTCGCATCGAACGAAGAAACCGGATCGACGCGAAGGGTAGCGCAAGCATTCGCAGTACTCATACAGGGTGTCGTTAAAAATTTAATTTTCGATGTTACTCAGGTGACGCTTAATTCATGATTTTAAACGTTGAGAATTTACGGGCAAGAGATGATTACCAAATAATCAACCGTGTATATCGGCGGTCCCAGTATAAACGGTGACGTCCCGAACCCTCCCTTTTCGCAATGTCGGAATGTCTTGAAAGTAATCCACGACCCCCGCTTGACCATCCACCCCCCCCCTCCCGACCCGACTCTAAAGTCCCCCTTCTTAGCACTCCACTGAAATAAATTAATGAACGGAGCGGCTCCGTCTTGGCGCGCGGCAAGCAATTCCAAATGTCGAAGGGAAGCATCGCACTTGATTGAATGCAACTACCAATCTAAAATTCAATCTTATTTCTGGCCTCAGAGCTGGCGAAAAATGATTGTATTTACAGGTCTGGACGAATATCTATACGAGGGCGTGTATATATGTATATATACGAGGAGGAACCACCGCTAAGAGAGGCCCGAGACGTTGAGATATTTCATGTGTATGTGTGTGTGAGAGAGGGAAAAAGAGAAGAGCCCTCGGTTCGATCGGATAGGAGGAATTTTCCGGGATGAGCTTTCAGATTTGGATGATGCGATATGGCGGCTGGGATCGAATGGCGCTGCCCTTCGACTCGTACGAGTTTGAACTCGTCCAAAAACAAAACCGACTTACCCTCGATGAGCTTTTTTAATTACTAACCAACTTTTAAACAGATTTTCATTTAATGTTGCCAAAATGATGAGTTTCATACGTTCATGACGTAAGTGCATGTAAACAATAGTATCAGGTATGTAATGTACTTTTAAATAAGTAATTATTAATAGACTCAATTTTTGTGTCAGGCTTTGTTTCGATGACGCGCTGTGGAATATTTTGCGACAGAGGAATGGAAAGTACTGCGCAGCTCATAAGATGTGGGTCCAGTATGTACGAGGCACTCTTTCGACGGTTGTATTTTATGTTCTTAAATTTCGGATTCTAACCCTTAAAAATTGAAATTTTAGTCTTAACGTGAAGAGCCCCAGGGGAAGCAAACTTCATTACCTTCTATCCCTTTTACAGCTCACTAAATCAGTTTTTCATGGTGATTTTAAGGCGTTTTCACAAAACTGGCTCAATTTAGCCTCAAGAGGCGTTTCCAAGCTGATTTTAGACGAGTCTACGAAATGGCGAAGGCGCACGCTTCTCCTGTAAGTATGGTAAAATATTCAAATTTCTCGTTAATTCTATCACATTCGAACCGTTTTGTTCATTTTGTGATCATTTCAAATATTTTACCATGTTTTTAACAAACAACAATTTTAAAATTTTAATTTTGAAGGGTTATGAACCCTTCATCGCTCATTATACAGTCCATTTATGACCACAGAAACATTCCTATGTTATCGTAAATTATTAGAGAATAATTAGTATTATTAGTTTACAAACATGATCAAAAAACGTGATATAGAAGTATAGACCTGTAAGCAAGCTACGTATTTCTCACTCACTACTAGTCGTTAGAACTATCAGGAATCTGTTTTTCTTGGAGACTATTTTTTGAATAATTCCCTCCAAAATAAGTTTTCTCAACGACACTCAGAAAAATACGTAAACAAAATAGGTTTAAGCTTTCATCAGAAGCATCACATTAAATCTACTGAAAAGTAACAGATAATATCATCACCAATAACTAAAATTAAATCCGTACGATATCCGTTACGTATCTCCGCTGATTTCGTTCTCATTTGCACTCGTGGAAAACCAGTCAATCTAGAATTGTTCATTAACATCTGTAGCGTCACGTATAATGTACAGAACGTTTACGACCCACGCGCATCAGGACACTCTTTTTTATTTTTCGCTGAATTTAATGTTTCTAATACATCAGCCGCTTTTTTAAACACAAATTCGTACATTTCTGTCGAAACTTAGTAAAGTATTAATACGATTCGACTGCAGTTAAAAGAGGGTGTCGGCCAGGTCAAATTTCTGGGCCTATTAGGAACCCAAACTCATTAGACGCGCCGTATGTATACATATGAAAATTTCAATTTAATGCAAGACATCTTAAAATTCAGGTCAATTCGATCATTTCAATACGTTCTCCTTTCTTCGTCGTAAAACGGTTATTAAAATCGCTTATTTATTGTTAATAAATTCCTTCACCGCGGCCTCCTACGTAATTATAATTTTTTTATCGGACGCTATACCCATTACTATCTGGAAATGATCGAGCCGGGTGTATAAATAATCAATTTTCTCTTCGTTGGAGTTAATTTACCGGCAATTCAATGGAAACCAATCGTGCTTATAAGAATTGCTATTTCAAATTTAATAGCGATTTCATGCAGTTTCCCAACAAATAATCGAATAATTACTTTTGCCATTTACATACAATTAGTAAAATTGTTTGCTCGAATGCATTCGGAATAATGAGAATTAAACGGGGCTTAATTAGAAATCATTAGAAATCCACGATGAGAAATATTGTCCCTCGTTGTTGTTCGGCGACTTAGTAACGAGAATTTCCATTCCGACGTTTAATGGATAATTAATGGCAACAATAAATTCTTGTGTTGAATGCGAGGGAACATATATCACATAATTATTAAAGTGCCGTATATTAGGTAGTTGTTTTGCATAAACGAATAAGTTATTACCTAAGTAATATAAATAAAACTTTCCAAAGGTTCCATATCGGTTCGTTTGCGTCTAAAATGCGACACCACACGATTCAGTCAACGGATAATCAAAATATATACCTTTTGCCAAATATTTAGACCTTTAGACCCTCCCATGACCTCAAAAGAAAATCAAAAGTAATTTTCACGAGTTTTCTGACGAAACGTTCGGGAAACGTTTTGTTATTTAAATTGTAGGTATCCCAGGCACTACAATATAAGAGGGTTTCCTTGTTTGCCACAAAACAAGATGACGCCCTTTAAATAGTGTCTTAAATAGTTAAATAGTCTTAATTTTGCTAGAAATCCACAAATATTTTTCTCATTGTACATATCTCTCGTTGCATCTTTTATTTTTTGTTTAATTTAGCTCGAATTTGCAATTTCTCGCTACTTTTTATTCCAGACCTAATTAAAATCCACCTACTTTCCATATAACACTGCTCAGTTAAAAAAAACGCACCATTAATTACGTATTTCATAACAGCACTAAGATAAAATGTAAAATTGCTCTAGAGCAAGAAAGAAAAATAATAACGAAACGCAAACAGTATATCGCTCGAGTGTATATTTTACCCTAACACATTTTTCCAGCGCTAACAAACCATCTCGTTATTTTAAATCCGACTTAATAACGTACCGCTAATTAATGCTGTGTACGTGAATGCTAACGTGTAAAATTCTCTCGATAGTTATCTAAAGAATTTTCACTTAATAAACTTGAAGCACGATCCTTCTTGAAATACGACATATTAATGACTATTAATAATGTGCGGAGTGGTAATTAAAATTTAATGCAATTCAACGCTTATTGGGGAATGAGGATGTTGCGGCATAGTAACACGTTTTAGGCAGGTTTCAATAAATTCCAGAAAACGATCAAGGGTTGAAGTTTTCAATCATTAGTGTTTAAACTAAATAAGATTTATTGTATGAAGTTTCAGGGTGTTCCATATGCCGTCTACCAGATGTTAAATTTAAATTAAAGCACCGTGTAAATTACAATTTTTCCAAAGGTGTATCCGCATTCGTAAACCAGTGGCTGTAAAAATTATTGAAAATAGAGAGAAAAATAGATTGAAAATTCGCTTCCCCACAGAAGAACAAAAAGTGAAAACAATGACGACAAAGCAACGCCGGGGGTCAGAAAGAGGGTTAAAAATTACTAGTCGGAGAATTCCGGCGTCATGGTGTTAAATCGATCGGAATGTACGGGAGGATTAATTAAAACTTTTTGATTACCAAAGTCTGTACGTATCTGAACAGTATAAACAAATCAATTCGATTGTATTTATTTAATTAAAAACGGAACTAGCGGCTACCATATTGACGGTTCAATATAACCGGGCGAGTTTTTCGCGATGCGATGCAAAGATTCGTCGAGTAAAAACAATTCATTGTTATTTGAATATTGTTAATTAAACCGAAAATTTAAATAAACAACGCCGTTTGAAAGCGCGCGCCTATTATTTCTCTAGCCGCTCCGAAAATATACAATTCCGGTGTATCTTTTTTCGATTTTGTTTTCGTTGTTAAGCCATATTTATTTTCATGGGGCGCTGATGGATTTCACGGACGGTCGGAACGAAAATACCAGTGGTGGGAATCTTCGGTTTGTCATTATTTAGAACTGATTGCTTCCTCTTCATCATTTTGTTGACAAAACTGTTATGAATTAATTCGGCTGAAATGCTTTACTTAATAGTGCCTTTTAAACCCTTCTCGCTGAAATGAAGCCATAGTGAGACACCCACCACGAAGATTAAATTAAAAATTTTTGTTTCTTTCGAAGCCTTTTGAACTCGAGAAAGGGTCGAAGGCTAAGTAAAATCCAGTTTGATATTATTCTCACGCCTCTTGTGAAAATAAGAGTAAACAGTTGCGCATACGCTATCCATGAGTTACTAGAAGAACTAGTAAATTGAAGAAATCGAGAAAATAGAGAGAAGAATTACTATTTATATGAAACATTATGTTATCGTATTTTTGGAAACCGCCCAACAAATAGCCCAAGAATATATTTATGGCGACAAATGAAGCTCTGAAACTTATTACAACGTTTGATTATCAGGTGTACGTATATAGAAACTCTTCCAAAATGAGATGGGATATTTTTCATAGGTCACTATGTCAAGAGATTTTCCAGAGGTATAAAGTTCTGAAGACAATTTGAGTGGTTCGATCACCGACGATCGTCACTGTTAAAACCTACGTAGGTGAAAAATTTAAGATGAGGCATCTTCGTATCCTCTCCTCGTGTATTTTGAGAATCGGACCGCGACCCCGTGAAACACCCCAAATCGCCTCACGGCCAATTTACGGAATTAGTGCCGCGATTCTTCAAATAAATTTCCTCCGCGACGTTTTCAAAACGCCGTTTCGGTATCTTCCCCTCGCTTCCGCGCCAACATCGGTCTCTCCCCCCCGTCTCTCTCTAATTATGTGATACAACGATCCCACGCAACCTTTTTTTCTCTCTCTCTCTCTCTCTCTCTCTCTCTCTCTCTCTCTCTCTCTCTCTCTCTCTCTCTCTCTCTCTCTCTCTGTCTCTGCGAAATTCTGCTCCCCGTGCCGCCCAATTATGGAAGCAATTAACCGATATTCAATTTATCTCTTTAACAAGTCCGAATGGGAAATTTGTTTTGATTCCCAACTTGATTCGAGCATTAGCAGTAATGGTTATATGTACCGAGTGTCTGCGTCGTTTAATTCCTAACTAGGAAATTTCGCGATTTATTATTGGGGGAAATCGGCTTCGCTCGTTTTCTCCCCTTGGTCGTATTGAAAAATTCCATTTAATGACGAGTGGAATATTTTGGCGGCTGTACGTCACTAATGAGGGCGTAAGCGTTCTGGCAACGTTGAAAATAATACAAATTAAAGTTACGTATAGTGACGAAGCAATAAAAAAGGTAGTATAACAATTCTTAATGTTTTAAAATAAATGAGTGTTTCATAAAACATTCATTAACATTAAGCTGCAATTAAGGTTAATAAAATGTTGCTTTTATCGCCATTAACAATTAAGTTATATGTAATACACATACACACACCCTAGTTATTGTTTTAAGTGGCGAAACAACGTTTAATTTATTTAGAGCGCTTTCGTAGCTCCTGAATATGACGCAATGTGCATTAATTCCGTGACAGCAACTTTCATTATTGTGAGCCATTAATCCTCTTTTCTGTTATCCAATGGGTTCGTTTACATATTTATAAATTTATCCGATACTGCAATTACTACTCCTTGGAATTTTTTAAGGCAAACAATTTGGCCTATTTTATTTAATCTGCTGGTATCGAATTGTTTGGAATTAATAAAATCCAATTTTTTTAACTTGACAGCAGCGCCGTTATTAAGAATCCGCTCTCGAAAGTGAGGCTCTATGAAAGAAAAAAAGTTGAAATAAACCAGGAATACCGTTAAAAGTAAATTATTAATTAAACCTCGCTGTATTGTTCCCAAAATTCATTTAGACTTTATGAGCACGATTTTCAGACGGTCGAAGGAAATAAAAAAAATGAACGTCCGCGGACCGAAGGAGAGAACGAGCGGTAAAAAAGACCAAAACCGCCTCTCGACCATTAATTATCTTTTATGATTTATAATTAACCGATTGAATGCTCGAAAAGGAACGATTTCAAAAGCAATATTCAATAAAAATGAAACGAAGTCGCCGTCTTTCGATCCGTGTTTGGCAACTCGAAGAAAAAATTTCAATTAAAAGTACTGCAGAAGATTTAATGAGTCTATTTAAGTTGTAACGTCTGCAGTGCTGCTGCTTTAATGATCGCATTGTTAATGCGCCTCGAACAGCATGGATTCTGAAAAGTGTGTGGAAATCAATTCTAATAAATTTATTTATACGGCTCACATAGAAATAACAACGCTGTTTAAAATCGAGGACAAAGGCGATTGCTTTCCCAAGAAAAAACGCATGTAAACATTCGACGAGAAATAAATAAATGAAGATTGTTTCCCCGACTGGGAATGGAATGGAAAATTCTGGAATAAACGTATACGATTACAGATTTTGATTGTACCGAAAAAGGGAGGAATTCCCAGTTTTGAAATATTGCCAGAAAAGACTACTTAACACAATGACAAACTAATCTCTATTATTAGAGACTTATTGAGTATCTGTTTATTAAATCTGAGGGTTAATTGTAATATTTACTGGTCTCAGGTTTATTTTGTTTCGTGTGTGCCAAATAAATTTTCCTTTATTAACTAAACATTAGGACGTTAGGACAGTATTGAATATCGTTGAGTTGATAACCCTTGCACAACTTTGGCGACTCTAGATTGATTGTAAATGATTAATAATTTTAACAATTATAAAAGCCATGATACAAGGTTTATTTTCCGTTCAACAACCGTTACTTTTGACGAGAAACATGCAATAGGCCTATGGTAACTGTGCTTGTTTCAAAACTTAATCAGATAAACCTGCACAGGCTATCCCTCAAGAAGACATGAACAGCATAATTATGAAAGATAAAAGAAACATCGTACATATGTATTGAAATTCAAGAAAAAGATGGGATAATTAAATAAATGGTGCCAAAAAACAAAAGCCAAAGAAATTTATTACAAGCGTAAGGTTAATTTACTTTGAGAAATATAACTACAAAATAAGTTTTGTATAAGGATTATAACTTTTGGCGAAAGAACTGTAGGTGTGGGAATACTGCCAAAAACTGCTGAAATATATTTTTCACACCATCTAAAATAAATTGTTTACTAATTCCTATCGTTTTGATGGTCGTGATTAACCTTTTCCTCACGCAGGTTAGCCACCGTTGCTGGTTATTTAACAAAACGCATCAAATCTTAGACGAATTTGTGGTCTGTTGGTTATTAAACAACCATATCGACAACGTATGTTACGTTGCCTCAACGAGAAAAATTACATTTGTTCTGATCGAAGAGGAAGCAGCACCTCACCACGAAGCGTTCCTAATATTTACAATCCGTTTGTCATGTCTCGTTCCAAAAGGGTGATGTGGAAATATTTAACAATTCAACCACCTCGATAGCGACCAAATTAAATTTCGCCCAGCAAAGATCAATCCTTTGCCGGGAGAAAATTCCCGCCGGTCGAGTAGCGATCCTAATTGCTCCCGGTACGGTGGACCGTCGACATCGTCCGGAACGGTGCGGACAAGGCTCGGGACCACTCCTCTCCTCCTTTTCCTCCACGCCACACGACCGACGACACACACTCTCCGGCTGCTCCTGCAGTAATGAGCTTTTCGCTTTCCAGCTTTTCCCATTAGTGTAACAGGGCCGTTCACTCGTTAGCAAGACAGACGGTGAAGCGACCGCATGCCATTTCATTAGTGCTAACAAGCGCGCCAGACCTCTTCCTCCCATAGTATAGGAGCTATACTGAGGCTGCACATACACACAACGTGATGGACACTGGGACGAACAGGGACGGATCGGGATGGATATAATCGCGATTTGAACCGTTTCACGTCACGGGAATCGAGGCACTGCAGAAGATTCTAAAGCCACCACTGAATTTGGAAACGAATCGGAACAAGGTGGAACCTTAAAGTCTACAGCTTTATTTAAATGCGCAGCAGAATTAATGGAGAAAAGGAGGTGAGGAAGAAGTGAGAAATTTGTAATTATTACTCAAATCAAGTAGTAGGAAATATGATGCAAATAATGCCGTTTATTTTAATGACAGTTGAGGAAAAAAGGCGATTGCTGTAAATGTTGCTTCAATCCGCAATGAATTCCAGTGGAGGATCATTCCAAATAAATCCACTCTGGCTAGAATTGGTCAAACTCATGCGCCAGAAATTGGAAGATTTAAATGAAGAAAACACAAAAATAAATCCATTGGAATCCTTACAGCGTAAGCGTTTGTAACGGTCACGTTAAGAGAAATCAATTAACACTATTTAGCAGTGTGATTCTGAGCCCCTCTAGATTTTGAACCCTCGTAATTGTTGAGGTATACTTTGGACCCTAATTGCTATGAATTCTCTGAAATGTCTCTAAGCCATAGGGAAGAAGAAAGAGGAAAATGAATTCGATTGGCCGATCCTATGTTACGAAATAAAGACGAGACGGTTGGAAATGGTGTTGAGAGCCGTCCTCGAAAGAGGAATTGAACGCGTAGGACGTAAAGCCCACCAGCAAATATATCGCAAAAATTTGATGTTTAAATTTAGGTTTCGATGCTGTGAGGGGCTGTTAAATTGATCCTTTTCATTAGCCTTTGCGGGTAGTCTCCGCAAAGAAGATAAGAATGTAAATATGCTACTAATTCCTGTTTTTTAAACTACAATTTATTTTAAAACAATCATCCACTCTCTCCATGCGTGCACGTAATTCCATCTCGAACCGGCTCTGCGAAAACGCATGCCTATCAACCGGTTTACACGCATACAATCAGTAGCAGTTTCATAATTTGCGCGCGGTGTACAAGTCAAAGGATGAATTAAGCTTGCGAGTGTATTCCTCAGTGTGAGGATTTTGTGTGTGTACGTACGCGCAATTTACCAACACACTTGCGCCTTCTAATTACACATGTTACCTGGAGTCTTCATGTAATTGAATTCGCTCGTACGGTTAATATGAGTTGGGACATTATTGTAGATTCGTTTCGCCGTTTAGGCCACGTTAATTATTGGCATCGTTAGCTGCGTCTCCTGATGAATAGTCGAGGATTATATACCTGACCTTTCACCTTATGGAGATGACATGCTCATTCTTCTAATCAGAAAGGACGAAAATGTGCAGTTTCATTAGTCGAGGCAATTTCAGGCAATAATGAAAATTGTAGTAACGGGCGAAGCATATGCTTTAAAACTCTGTTAAATCTACCCAGGTGAAACGATCATCGACTAAAATTACTCCATAGGTTAAAATAGGGAAAACACTACAAACTTTTCTCGCAGTGGTCCCTGGAATAAAAAACGACGCGGAAAAGTAATGCGTGCTCAAGTTGCGCTTAAAGCCAACGATTAAAATTCAATACGAGAAAATTGAAACTTGCACATATAACGCCTATTAATCGTGAATCAGTGAACTGTCATATCGCGTGTCCGTCATTGAGGCATATAGAATGTCTATTAGAACATATGACTGTGCCAGTGAGAATATACCAGTTGAGCTCTCGAGTAAAGTACTAACACGTGTTATACCATATTATGTCAGTGGATTCCTTGGTTCCTTGGTTCCTTGGTGGGATTTTTGGTTGATTTTAGTGGCCATGATTAAACTATCAGTTACAATCAGTTAGTTTATGATTCACTGGGTTAATTTAAACAGCTCGTGCTGTTACATATTTAAATTTAGGGGGTTCTTGAGGGTACCCCGTATTCAAGGAAAAACGGCCTGCCCAAAGAGGGAGGAAAACAAGGGTATCAAGAACAAATGGACGGAATATTCGGCGAAGATTTATAAAAACAATGAAATTAACGAGAAAGCGACGAATAACGACGAGGAAGGATGCCAAAACATCCGGAATTAATGAGTTCCCCATAGAGTTGATTAAGGCAGATCCAGTCGAAAAAATTCTAATAAACAAAATTTGGTCAGAAGGGAGCATCTCTGAAGGGCCGGCGTGAAAAACTTGAAATAAACGAAGCCGTGAATAAATCGCTGGTAATTGCAGCGAACCTTTTTTTTTACTTTTAATTAACGCGCTCATAAAATCTAACTGAAACGTCGTCGGTAATCCATCACGGCAAACTAACGGCGACCATTTAAACGATTCTATCGAGATTAATTGATTCATTTTTCTGGTTTGTTCGAACGCCATCCTGCAGTACAAATAAGGACACTTCGATTTTTTCGTCATCGCTCCTCAATCCATAATTATCGTCGTGTATGGAATTGATTAGCTACGTTCGAGTCCAGATGGCATTGTGGAGTTTCCTATACAGAGTGTAGTTAGTCAGAAGAGGTAATCAACCGCCGGCAAACATTAACGAACCTATCACCGTTTGTACGGATGTACACAGAGAAAAAGATTTTATTGCAGTTCGTTAGACGGCCGCGAGGCACGAAAAGAAAGCCATTTAATGGTTATAACGGAGATGAGCGGTTAAATAGCGGAATGAATTAGAGTTAAAAAGGGAAGTTTAGAATCGCCGTGATTTCCCTACGTTAGGAGATAATACGGATCGAACCAAAGTTTTGGTTCAGTCCGATCACTAATTATTTCCACGTTATTGCACTCGATAGCCGGTGATCGTGGACACGGTACGTAACGTAAATATAAATTTTACTGTGACGTTTTCTCGCTATAAGCGAACCGACAATGGAGCCGGTCGTAACAAAGCCTTTCGGGCTTTTGTGCATTGTCGCAGTCATCTCGGCGAACGCTTTGAACTGATGATACGTGTTCCTGCATCTCATGAAACGGTTTTACACGGTCCGCTCGATGCGATTGTCGAAGAATAGTGCCATCGTTAATACCTCCGCGGACCATGAAGTACCACGAAATGGTCAAGGTGTTAATTGGGTTCGACGCTCGGGTGGGCGGAATCGCCCTTCGAAATTTTCTTTCGGCGGGTAACGTCTGTGCCTTTTGAAAACGTTGGGTAAATAAACCTACCTATTCTCAAACAAGAGGTTCCTCGTCGGTGCGGCACGCCCTTCTGGAGGTATACTTCGAAACCGATTTACTACAGAAAGGAAACCATGGTCTAAAAAGAGCTCGGATGTCGACCCTTTGGATACTCATCTTGCATCTTGGAAGCAGGCATCAAGCAGAAGTTCCCTTGAAACCATTCCAGGCCTGGTTCCTTAAAACCCACTTTCCCGAGAACTCTCATCCCTAAATCCCGATTTGAAAATCCCTTAACGCGACTGTTTCGATTGTCGGCCGTCACAGATCCGTTCCCCTGAAATTGTGCCGACCTTCATCCACTTACATTCCCGTGGACGGGTTAGGGGGTGGTTCGGTGCGGACCCCCAAAGTTTTTCCAATTGCTGATGAACGGGTGAGATAAAAGGCGGCGCTCGTCGGCCCTTCCATTTTTTTCCGAATTGAAACGCAGAAATTGAATAAGTGGAGCGAGAGCGAGCGAGAGTGGGAGGGAGAAAAGAGGGAGCAGAGGTGGCGATGAATGTGAGTTATTTGACGGGATCCGTGTGTATGTGCGTGGGACTCTTCCGCCGATTCGACTTGGTACCGATATACCTACCGAGCGTGGAAGAATAAGTGAATGTGATCTTTCTGTTATCGCGCTTCTTTTAAATTCAATAAAATTACATCTGCTGATACACTTGTTAGTGTTTTTGTTGCTTCGAGCCAGCGTTTATGACGAATGAACAGTCGCAAGTAACATTTTCCCTTTCATTGCCACGACAAACACGTCTAATGGACGGACAGCCGCTCAGCGTCGAGATCCCAAGAATGCACTTTAGGATAAATGCAACAAACCGAAACCAATAAAAGTCCTCTGCGCTGCTCTCGAAACCCTCGAACTCCGCCGTCTATTTGTCGTCGGCCGGGGTAATCCACGTCTATACGGCTTGCCTTAATCGTAAATAAACTGCTTTGCAGCCGATATCCTAAGGTATCAGTTGACTTTTCATTGAATCATAACCCAATTAGGGCAAGTTATTGTCGGGATTAGACTCCTTGAGGCGCCCTTCGAGCACGTTCTGGTCATTCGATGGCATGAAATGCGGCAAACAGAAGCCGATAAGACGCAAGGGCACACATCATTACCGGGGGAGCTGTAAATAAAGGGTCAGACGGATTGCAAACATTACACGAGTCAGCGTTAGAGGGAGGGGAAAGAATTTCCATCGCCCTCGTCATAGCGTGGAATACAAATAGAAAACTATCGCTGCGGGAATTTTGTTTGACCACAGAAATGCACCGAAGCCCATTTCGACACCATCAACTTTAAGTTTATCGAAAACCATCCATAACAAACGAGTGCGTTTCAAAAACTTCTCCCACTTCCATATTTCAAGTGCGATATTTTTTGTATAAAACATCCTCTCAGCTTTTACAATGTGTTTGTTTAAAGCGCGGAAAACTTTAAAGGCCCTTAAGGCGCTCACAAAAAAATTCAATGTCGTTAACAGTATTGGTTTAGGGGAACGTAAAGTATCCCTTCATATCTGTTTATATTTACCGAAAGAATATTGAATTTTTGGGGAAGTCCGTTACACATCCAGAGAAAATAACAATGAAGAAAGGGCCGAGGTTACATTAAATCGAACCCTGTGTTTTACCAAAAATAAAAATATGTAAACAAAACGTTTTATAATTGATGACGTGATTTTGTTTTGAAATTGTTTTATTTCGTTCTTTCAATATTTGGTTTGTAATAGCAGTTTTAAACCGAGTGATCGATCAGTAGTTGTAAAATTTTGCGATTACCATACGAAAGTATCGCTTTGATCAGCAATTCCCCACGTAATGGGGTACTGTCGACATCCACGTAACACTCGACATCCTGTTTATGTCTCCAAATTATAATGAACCTTAATGTGTACTTTGATCGAATAAGAGCCTCGACCCACCGTCGTACATAACCGAACATCTATTCACACTATAATTATAATTACACTTGTACGACGGCATTAAGGCGCATCCCCATGGATTTCACACATTTACATCAACATTAATATGGCAAACAAAACGTAATTCAAGCCAATTACCAACAGCTATTATCCGAGGCCCTGTTACTTGCATGTTTGGAAATTTACATTGGAACGTGAAAGCACATTCCGCAAACATTAATTAGAGAATATGGTATCCACGGCGTAACGGGCGCGCCGCAAGAATATGCACCTAGAATCCCTCGCGATGGATCCTTCCAACGGAAAGTGGAAAAAGTACCCATGACCGGAAAACTCGGGGAGGATTCAATAAACTTTTCTGTTTAAATTACGCCTTAACGTATCAGTTATAACGACTGATTTTAGCTATTGTTTGCTCTTCAAAAGCAGGAGAGTTCTTTCATAGCCAAAGCAAGAGTAGCCAAATTTTTAGACCCCTAGAAACACTCGTAACCTCAAAGAAAATTCAATTATTAATGAGCTAGGTAAACCGTAACGTACTTGAGTAATACTTTTAATAGTCTATATATAGTCCGATTAAAAGGGGATTGTCCCAGAGAAGTTTTGCCTATTTCCATGCCTATTCGGTCTCTTCTATAGAAAGACTATTACTAATCTCGAGCAACAATTTACAGTCAAACAATTTTCCAGGAGCTGTCAAATTGAAAATTCCACATAATCGTCTTCCTCGAGTCCTCGATGATCGACTCATCAAACTTGAGCATTTCTAAAATATTTTCCAAGATTTAAACAAGATGTCTTCGTATCTCTCTTACCACTTGAGACCTTCGGCGAAACGTTTCTATCTACAAGTGAAATACCAGAGGCACGCTCAAAATCGTGCAATAATGCGTGTCGAGGATCCAAGCCGAGACCTCGGTTTGCATAGATCACAGAGAGCACGTGGGTCAAAAGGAACAATGCTTTTGCACTCGATTGAACTATTGATCCCTAACGATTCCGTTGCGCGAGGTGTCGAAGACCATGAGAGAAACGGAGATTGAGAAAGAGACAAAATCGTTAACGCCTGGATTTACTTTTTATCGATGGTTATGCGGATCTGTCAAAGTCAATTATGTAAATGAGAATTCGGATCGTTTAATCGGCGTCTAACTGAAATGTCAAGTGATTGGTAATAACGAAATGTATTAATAATGCGCGTATTACATTGTATCGCGGGAAGGATTTTCGAGTTTCACAACAAAAACAGCGGGAGAAGTCTTATGGAGTACTTAAATGCTTACTTCATTATCGATGTAAGAATAGGTGCGATTATAATTATGTATTACGCCATCCAAGCAGGGCTTTGCAACTAATTAACGTTTAAACACTCCGGGACTTAATCGTTGGCACTCATACTTTAAAACGTTCAAGTCTTATATGGTTGCCGTATTAGATCGTATGTGGTATTAAAAAAATTACATCTAAGTATTTGAAATGAGATCAACTAGGTTGATTCTGAAAATTCGATTTTTCAAAACATTGTCTAATTGAACTTTGAAGGGCACTTTCGTAGTTTTATCGACCCCTCTGATTACGGGAAAAATAGGGAAAAAATTCCCCGAGGCCTAATTAAAAAAATATCACCTAGGTTGATTTTGGAAATTCGATTTTTCAAAACATTGTCTAATTGAACTTTGAAGGACACTTTCGTAGTTTTATCGACCGCTCTGATTACGGGAAAAATAGGGAAAAAATTCCCTGAGGTCTAATTAAAAAAATATCACCTAGGTTGATTTTGGAAATTCGATTTTTCAAAAGTTTGTATAATTGAACTTTGAAGGACACTTTCGTAGTTTTATCGACCCCTCTGATTACGGGAAAAATAGAGAAAAAATTCCCTGAGGTCTAATTAAAAAAATATCACCTAGGTTGATTTTGGAAATTCGATTTTTCAAAAGTTTGTATAATTGAACTTTAAAGGACACTTTCGTAGTTTTATCGACCCCTCTGATTGCGGGAAAAATAAGGAAAAAATTCCCTGAGGTCTAATTAAAAAAATATCACCTAGGTTGATTTTGGAAATTCGATTTTTCAAAACTTTGTCTAATTGAACTTTGAAGGGCACTTTCGTAGTTTTATCGACCCCTCTGATTACGGGAAAAATAGAGAAAAAATTCCCTGAGGTCTAATTAAAAAAATATCATCTAGGTTGATTTTGGAAATTCGATTTTTCAAAAGTTTGTATAATTGAACTTTGAAGGGCACTTTCGTAGTTTTATCGACCCCTCTGATTACGGGAAAAATAAGGAAAGAATTCCCTGAGGTCTAATTAAAAAAATATCACCTAGG
The DNA here is from genome assembly GCA_963576515.1 of Cryptocephalus primarius. Taxonomy (NCBI): domain Eukaryota; kingdom Metazoa; phylum Arthropoda; class Insecta; order Coleoptera; family Chrysomelidae; genus Cryptocephalus; species Cryptocephalus primarius. Next base: position 19,901,773 of record OY754939.1, read on the forward strand.
TTGATTTTGGAAATTCGATTTTTCAAAAGTTTGTATAATTGAACTTTGAAGGACACTTTCGTAGTTTATCGACCCCTCTGATAGCGGGAAAAATAAGGAAAAAATTCCCTGAGGTCTAATTAAAAAAATATCACCTAGGTTGATTTTGGAAATTCGATTTTTCAAAAGTTTGTATAATTGAACTTTGAAGGGCACTTTCGTAGTTTTATCGACCCCTCTGATTGCGGGAAAAATAAGGAAGAAATTCCCTGAGGTCTAATTAAAAAAATATCACCTAGGTTGATTTTGGAAATTCGATTTTTCAAAAGTGTGTATAATTGAACTTTGAAGGGCACTTTCGTAGTTTTATCGACCCCTCTGATTACGGGAAAAATAAGAAAAAAATTCCCCGAGGCCTAATTGAAAAAATAATATCTAAGTATTTGAAATGAGGTCAACTAGGTGACGTGGTGTATTTTCAAGACCTGCATTTCCGATAAAAACGTTGTTAGCGCTCAGAAAGTCACACATCCAGTACAAAAATGTTTGCTCTTTCCAACGTTTCATGCGCGGGAAGGCAACGCCAAGCCCTCTTTCTGCTACGGCCTTTCAAACCGAGAAATAGGTTGATTTTGGAAGTTCGATTTTTCAAAACTTTGTCTAATTGAACTTTGAAGGGCACTTTCGTAGTTTTATCGACCCCTCTGATCACGGGAAAAATAAGGAAAAAATTCCCCGAGGCCTAATTAAAAAAATGACTTTCTGAATTTTGGACTTTGTCTAGGGATTATCAGCTATAACTTCTTAACTAATCATTTTGGAGAAAAACTGACTTCAGATATGATTTCAGCACGTTCAAAACTCCGTCTATACTTATTTTCAGGTCGTTATGAGGAAATTTATTTTTTCGAAAAAATCGACAGGGGTATATATGGAAATTTTATCGAATTTCCGATGGAGCCAGAATTTCGTGAAACTTGCATGAGTCATAGAAAATTTTGTGCTCTTTTCAATGGTATATGCGCGGGAAGCCTGAGTCCAGCCCTCTTTCTGCTATGGCCTTTCAAACCGAGAAATAGGTTCATTCTGAAAATTCGATTTTTTTAAAACTTTGTCTAATTGAACTTTGAAGGGCACTTTCGTAGTTTTATCGACCCCTCTGATTACGGGAAAAATAGGGAAAAAATTCCCCGAGGCCTAATTAAAAAAATATCACCTAGGTTGATTTTGGAAATTCGATTTTTCAAAAGTTTGTATAATTGAACTTTGAAGGGCACTTTCGTAGTTTTATCGACCCCTCTGATTACGGGAAAAATAAGGAAAAAATTCCCTGAGGCCTAATTAAAAAAATATCACCTAGGTTGATTTTGGAAATTCGATTTTTCAAAAGTTTGTATAATTGAACTTTGAAGGGCACTTTCGTAGTTTTATCGACCCCTCTGATTACGGGAAAAATAGAGAAAAAATTCCCTGAGGTCTAATTAAAAAAATATCACCTAGGTTGATTTTGGAAATTCGATTTTTCAAAAGTTTGTATAATTGAACTTTGAAGGGCACTTTCGTAGTTTTATCGACCCCTCTGATTACGGGAAAAATAGAGAAAAAATTCCCTGAGGTCTAATTAAAAAAATATCACCTAGGTTGATTTTGGAAATTCGATTTTTCAAAAGTTTGTATAATTGAACTTTGAAGGGCACTTTCGTAGTTTTATCGACCCCTCTGATTACGGGAAAAATAAGGAAAAAATTCCCTGAGGCCTAATTAAAAAAATATCACCTAGGTTGATTTTGGAAATTCGATTTTTCAAAAGTTTGTATAATTGAACTTTGAAGGGCACTTTCGTAGTTTTATCGACCCCTCTGATTACGGGAAAAATAGAGAAAAAATTCCCTGAGGTCTAATTAAAAAAATATCACCTAGGTTGATTTTGGAAATTCGATTTTTCAAAAGTTTGTATAATTGAACTTTGAAGGGCACTTTCGTAGTTTTATCGACCCCTCTGATTGCGGGAAAAATAAGGAAAAAATTCCCTGAGGTCTAATTAAAAAAATATCACCTAGGTTGATTTTGGAAATTCGATTTTTCAAAACTTTGTCTAATTGAACTTTGAAGGGCACTTTCGTAGTTTTATCGACCCCTCTGATTACGGGAAAAATAGAGAAAAAATTCCCTGAGGTCTAATTAAAAAAATATCATCTAGGTTGATTTTGGAAATTCGATTTTTCAAAAGTTTGTATAATTGAACTTTGAAGGGCACTTTCGTAGTTTTATCGACCCCTCTGATTACGGGAAAAATAAGGAAAGAATTCCCTGAGGTCTAATTAAAAAAATATCACCTAGGTTGATTTTGGAAATTCGATTTTTCAAAAGTTTGTATAATTGAACTTTGAAGGACACTTTCGTAGTTTATCGACCCCTCTGATAGCGGGAAAAATAAGGAAAAAATTCCCTGAGGTCTAATTAAAAAAATATCACCTAGATTGATTTTGGAAATTCGATTTTTCAAAAGTGTGTATAATTGAACTTTGAAGGGCACTTTCGTAGTTTTATCGACCCCTCTGATTACGGGAAAAATAAGGAAAAAATTCCCTGAGGCCTAATTAAAGAAATATCACCTAGGTTGATTTTGGAAATTCGATTTTTCAAAAGGTTGTATAATTGAACTTTGAAGGGCACTTTCGTAGTTTTATCGACCCCTCTGATTACGGGAAAAATAAGGAAAAAATTCCCTGAGGTCTAATTAAAAAAATATCACCTAGGTTGATTTTGGAAATTCGATTTTTCAAAACTTTGTCTAATTGAACTTTGAAGGGCACTTTCGTAGTTTTATCGACCCCTCTGATTACGGGAAAAATAGGGAAAAAATTCCCCGAGGCCTAATTAAAAAAATATCACCTAGGTTGATTTTGGAAATTCGATTTTTCAAAAGTTTGTATAATTGAACTTTGAAGGGCACTTTCGTAGTTTTATCGACCCCTCTGATTACGGGAAAAATAGAGAAAAAATTCCCTGAGGTCTAATTAAAAAAATATCATCTAGGTTGATTTTGGAAATTCGATTTTTCAAAAGTTTGTATAATTGAACTTTGAAGGGCACTTTCGTAGTTTTATCGACCCCTCTGATTACGGGAAAAATAAGGAAAGAATTCCCTGAGGTCTAATTAAAAAAATATCACCTAGGTTGATTTTGGAAATTCGATTTTTCAAAAGTTTGTATAATTGAACTTTGAAGGGCACTTTCGTAGTTTTATCGACCCCTCTGATTACGGGAAAAATAAGGAAAAAATTCCCTGAGGCCTAATTAAAAAAATATCACCTAGGTTGATTTTGGAAATTCGATTTTTCAAAAGTTTGTATAATTGAACTTTGAAGGGCACTTTCGTAGTTTTATCGACCCCTCTGATTACGGGAAAAATAAGGAAAAAATTCCCTGAGGCCTAATTAAAAAAATATCACCTAGGTTGATTTTGGAAATTCGATTTTTCAAAAGTTTGTATAATTGAACTTTGAAGGGCACTTTCGTAGTTTTATCGACCCCTCTGATTACGGGAAAAATAGAGAAAAAATTCCCTGAGGTCTAATTAAAAAAATATCACCTAGGTTGATTTTGGAAATTCGATTTTTCAAAAGTTTGTATAATTGAACTTTGAAGGGCACTTTCGTAGTTTTATCGACCCCTCTGATTGCGGGAAAAATAAGGAAAAAATTCCCTGAGGTCTAATTAAAAAAATATCACCTAGGTTGATTTTGGAAATTCGATTTTTCAAAACTTTGTCTAATTGAACTTTGAAGGGCACTTTCGTAGTTTTATCGACCCCTCTGATTACGGGAAAAATAGAGAAAAAATTCCCTGAGGTCTAATTAAAAAAATATCATCTAGGTTGATTTTGGAAATTCGATTTTTCAAAAGTTTGTATAATTGAACTTTGAAGGGCACTTTCGTAGTTTTATCGACCCCTCTGATTACGGGAAAAATAAGGAAAGAATTCCCTGAGGTCTAATTAAAAAAATATCACCTAGGTTGATTTTGGAAATTCGATTTTTCAAAAGTTTGTATAATTGAACTTTGAAGGACACTTTCGTAGTTTATCGACCCCTCTGATAGCGGGAAAAATAAGGAAAAAATTCCCTGAGGTCTAATTAAAAAAATATCACCTAGATTGATTTTGGAAATTCGATTTTTCAAAAGTGTGTATAATTGAACTTTGAAGGGCACTTTCGTAGTTTTATCGACCCCTCTGATTACGGGAAAAATAAGGAAAAAATTCCCTGAGGCCTAATTAAAGAAATATCACCTAGGTTGATTTTGGAAATTCGATTTTTCAAAAGGTTGTATAATTGAACTTTGAAGGGCACTTTCGTAGTTTTATCGACCCCTCTGATTACGGGAAAAATAAGGAAAAAATTCCCTGAGGTCTAATTAAAAAAATATCACCTAGGTTGATTTTGGAAATTCGATTTTTCAAAAGTGCGTATAATTGAACTTTGAAGGGCACTTTCGTAGTTTTATCGACCCCTTTGATTACGGGAAACATAAGGAAAAAATTCCCTGAGGTCTAATTAAAAAAATATCACCTAGGTTGATTTTGGAAATTCGATTTTTCAAAAGTTTGTATAATTGAACTTTGAAGGACACTTTCGTAGTTTATCGACCCCTCTGATAGCGGGAAAAATAAGGAAAAAATTCCCTGAGGTCTAATTAAAAAAATATCACCTAGATTGATTTTGGAAATTCGATTTTTCAAAAGTGTGTATAATTGAACTTTGAAGGGCACTTTCGTAGTTTTATCGACCCCTCTGATTACGGGAAAAATAGAGAAAAAATTCCCTGAGGCCTAATTAAAAAAATATCACCTAGGTTGATTTTGGAAATTCGATTTTTCAAAAGTTTGTATAATTGAACTTTGAAGGGCACTTTTGTAGTTTTATCGACCCCTCTGATTGCGGCAAAAATAAGGAAAAAATTCCCTGAGGTCTAATTAAAAAAATATCACCTAGGTTGATTTTGGAAATTCGATTTTTCAAAACTTTGTCTAATTGAACTTTGAAGGGCACTTTCGTAGTTTTATCGACCCCTCTGATTACGGGAAAAATAGGGAAAAAATTCCCCGAGGCCTAATTAAAAAAATATCACCTAGGTTGATTTTGGAAATTCGATTTTTCAAAAGTTTGTATAATTGAACTTTGAAGGGCACTTTCGTAGTTTTATCGACCCCTCTGATTACGGGAAAAATAGAGAAAAAATTCCCTGAGGTCTAATTAAAAAAATATCATCTAGGTTGATTTTGGAAATTCGATTTTTCAAAAGTGTGTATAATTGAACTTTGAAGGGCACTTTCGTAGTTTTATCGACCCCTCTGATTACGGGAAAAATAAGGAAAAAATTCCCTGAGGCCTAATTAAAAAAATATCACCTAGGTTGATTTTGGAAATTCGATTTTTCAAAAGTTTGTATAATTGAACTTTGAAGGGCACTTTCGTAGTTTTATCGACCCCTCTGATTGTGGGAAAAATAAGGAAAAAATTCCCTGAGGTCTAATTAAAAAAATATCACCTAGGTTGATTTTGGAAATTCGATTTTTCAAAACTTTGTCTAATTGAACTTTGAAGGGCACTTTCGTAGTTTTATCGACCCCTCTGATTACGGGAAAAATAGGGAAAAAATTCCCCGAGGCCTAATTAAAAAAATATCACCTAGGTTGATTTTGGAAATTCGATTTTTCAAAAGTTTGTATAATTGAACTTTGAAGGGCACTTTCGTAGTTTTATCGACCCCTCTGATTACGGGAAAAATAGAGAAAAAATTCCCTGAGGTCTAATTAAAAAAATATCACCTAGGTTGATTTTGGAAATTCGATTTTTCAAAAGTTTGTATAATTGAACTTTGAAGGGCACTTTCGTAGTTTTATCGACCCCTCTGATTACGGGAAAAATAGGGAAAAAATTCCCCGAGGCCTAATTAAAAAAATATCACCTAGGTTGATTTTGGAAATTCGATTTTTCAAAAGTTTGTATAATTGAACTTTGAAGGGCACTTTCGTAGTTTTATCGACCCCTCTGATTGTGGGAAAAATAAGGAAAAAATTCCCTGAGGTCTAATTAAAAAAATATCACCTAGGTTGATTTTGGAAATTCGATTTTTCAAAACTTTGTCTAATTGAACTTTGAAGGGCACTTTCGTAGTTTTATCGACCCCTCTGATTACGGGAAAAATAAGGAAAAAATTCCCTGAGGTCTAATTAAAAAAATATCACCTAGGTTGATTTTGGAAATTCGATTTTTCAAAACTTTGTCTAATTGAACTTTGAAGGGCACTTTCGTAGTTTTATCGACCCCTCTGATTACGGGAAAAATAGGGAAAAAATTCCCCGAGGCCTAATTAAAAAAATATCACCTAGGTTGATTTTGGAAATTCGATTTTTCAAAAGTTTGTATAATTGAACTTTGAAGGGCACTTTCGTAGTTTTATCGACCCCTCTGATTACGGGAAAAATAGGGAAAAAATTCCCCGAGGCCTAATTAAAAAAATATCACCTAGGTTGATTTTGGAAATTCGATTTTTCAAAAGTTTGTATAATTGAACTTTGAAGGGCACTTTCGTAGTTTTATCGACCCCTCTGATTACGGGAAAAATAAGGAAAAAATTCCCTGAGGTCTAATTAAAAAAATATCACCTAGGTTGATTTTGGAAATTCGATTTTTCAAAAGTTTGTATAATTGAACTTTGAAGGACACTTTCGTAGTTTATCGACCCCTCTGATAGCGGGAAAAATAAGGAAAAAATTCCCTGAGGTCTAATTAAAAAAATATCACCTAGATTGATTTTGGAAATTCGATTTTTCAAAAGTGTGTATAATTGAACTTTGAAGGGCACTTTCGTAGTTTTATCGACCCCTCTGATTACGGGAAAAATAGAGAAAAAATTCCCTGAGGCCTAATTAAAAAAATATCACCTAGGTTGATTTTGGAAATTCGATTTTTCAAAAGTTTGTATAATTGAACTTTGAAGGGCACTTTTGTAGTTTTATCGACCCCTCTGATTGCGGCAAAAATAAGGAAAAAATTCCCTGAGGTCTAATTAAAAAAATATCACCTAGGTTGATTTTGGAAATTCGATTTTTCAAAACTTTGTCTAATTGAACTTTGAAGGGCACTTTCGTAGTTTTATCGACCCCTCTGATTACGGGAAAAATAGGGAAAAAATTCCCCGAGGCCTAATTAAAAAAATATCACCTAGGTTGATTTTGGAAATTCGATTTTTCAAAAGTTTGTATAATTGAACTTTGAAGGGCACTTTCGTAGTTTTATCGACCCCTCTGATTACGGGAAAAATAGAGAAAAAATTCCCTGAGGTCTAATTAAAAAAATATCATCTAGGTTGATTTTGGAAATTCGATTTTTCAAAAGTGTGTATAATTGAACTTTGAAGGGCACTTTCGTAGTTTTATCGACCCCTCTGATTACGGGAAAAATAAGGAAAAAATTCCCTGAGGCCTAATTAAAAAAATATCACCTAGGTTGATTTTGGAAATTCGATTTTTCAAAAGTTTGTATAATTGAACTTTGAAGGGCACTTTCGTAGTTTTATCGACCCCTCTGATTGTGGGAAAAATAAGGAAAAAATTCCCTGAGGTCTAATTAAAAAAATATCACCTAGGTTGATTTTGGAAATTCGATTTTTCAAAACTTTGTCTAATTGAACTTTGAAGGGCACTTTCGTAGTTTTATCGACCCCTCTGATTACGGGAAAAATAGGGAAAAAATTCCCCGAGGCCTAATTAAAAAAATATCACCTAGGTTGATTTTGGAAATTCGATTTTTCAAAAGTTTGTATAATTGAACTTTGAAGGGCACTTTCGTAGTTTTATCGACCCCTCTGATTACGGGAAAAATAGAGAAAAAATTCCCTGAGGTCTAATTAAAAAAATATCACCTAGGTTGATTTTGGAAATTCGATTTTTCAAAAGTTTGTATAATTGAACTTTGAAGGGCACTTTCGTAGTTTTATCGACCCCTCTGATTACGGGAAAAATAGGGAAAAAATTCCCCGAGGCCTAATTAAAAAAATATCACCTAGGTTGATTTTGGAAATTCGATTTTTCAAAAGTTTGTATAATTGAACTTTGAAGGGCACTTTCGTAGTTTTATCGACCCCTCTGATTGTGGGAAAAATAAGGAAAAAATTCCCTGAGGTCTAATTAAAAAAATATCACCTAGGTTGATTTTGGAAATTCGATTTTTCAAAACTTTGTCTAATTGAACTTTGAAGGGCACTTTCGTAGTTTTATCGACCCCTCTGATTACGGGAAAAATAAGGAAAAAATTCCCTGAGGTCTAATTAAAAAAATATCACCTAGGTTGATTTTGGAAATTCGATTTTTCAAAACTTTGTCTAATTGAACTTTGAAGGGCACTTTCGTAGTTTTATCGACCCCTCTGATTACGGGAAAAATAGGGAAAAAATTCCCCGAGGCCTAATTAAAAAAATATCACCTAGGTTGATTTTGGAAATTCGATTTTTCAAAAGTTTGTATAATTGAACTTTGAAGGGCACTTTCGTAGTTTTATCGACCCCTCTGATTACGGGAAAAATAGGGAAAAAATTCCCCGAGGCCTAATTAAAAAAATATCACCTAGGTTGATTTTGGAAATTCGATTTTTCAAAAGTTTGTATAATTGAACTTTGAAGGGCACTTTCGTAGTTTTATCGACCCCTCTGATTACGGGAAAAATAAGGAAAAAATTCCCTGAGGTCTAATTAAAAAAATATCACCTAGGTTGATTTTGGAAATTCGATTTTTCAAAAGTTTGTATAATTGAACTTTGAAGGACACTTTCGTAGTTTATCGACCCCTCTGATAGCGGGAAAAATAAGGAAAAAATTCCCTGAGGTCTAATTAAAAAAATATCACCTAGGTTGATTTTGGAAATTCGATTTTTCAAAACTTTGTATAATTGAACTTTGAAGGACACTTTCGTAGTTTATCGACCCCTCTGATAGCGGGAAAAATAAGGAAAAAATTCCCTGAGGTCTAATTAAAAAAATATCACCTAGATTGATTTTGGAAATTCGATTTTTCAAAAGTGTGTATAATTGAACTTTGAAGGGCACTTTCGTAGTTTTATCGACCCCTCTGATTACGGGAAAAATAAGGAAAAAATTCCCTGAGGCCTAATTAAAGAAATATCACCTAGGTTGATTTTGGAAATTCGATTTTTCAAAAGGTTGTATAATTGAACTTTGAAGGGCACTTTCGTAGTTTTATCGACCCCTCTGATTACGGGAAAAATAAGGAAAAAATTCCCTGAGGTCTAATTAAAAAAATATCACCTAGGTTGATTTTGAAAATTCGATTTTTCAAAAGTTTGTATAATTGAACCTTGAAGGACACTTTCGTAGTTTTATCGACCCCTCTGATTACGGAAAAAATAAGGAGAAAATTCCCCGAGGCCTAATTAAAAAAATGATATCTAAGTATTAATATATTCAAGTTTTTTTAAATACGAATCACGTATTTAAAATATTTACTATAACTTAGTTTCGGTGAAATTCAATGGGAGGAGAAAATTTCCAGCGAAATAGAAACGCACACAAACAAGGCAAGAGAACTATTGATTGATCGCAGCGAATGTTCTTGTCCGGAACAAACTTCCTTTTAATTACCTCTCGTGGGGCCCAGAGCTCTAATCAACTTTTGATTGAAACTAATTGTTAATCTAAAATTGCTTCTTCGATCACTGCTAGTGATTTTCTCCCGACAGACACAATGTACTAAATGAATTAGATGTTACAATCGATTCGAAATGAGTTTCATTTGAAAGCACGTGCGTGATTTCCTTCGGTCAACGATTATCAAGGAAATGCAACGTCACCTTTATTTATTTCGAACTGTCGCGTGTAATTAGATGGACGACGGGCGAAAATTTTGTTCAATTTTGGCAAAAAGTTCAATTTTGAAGTATATTTTGGAGCAAGTACTTTTTCAAATATGAAATAAGTTATATAAATTCATTTTGGGCGCTATTTATAAGTTGTCATTTTCAAAAGTCCAATACTTTTTAAACGTGAAAAATTAAATGACACGTCTATGTCGGGAAGTCGAGCGTTTAACATTGAATAATTCGTGAGCATAAATCGTTGCAAGTAATTACCCTGGAAGTTCCAGGAGGATTTTTCCGTGCATCGCAGACGAGACTGTTCACAATAGTTTATGATTTATGTTAAAAAGTTCGCAGGAAATCATCACAATTGATAGTTGTTCAAAAGTGAATGTAAGCGCGGCACTGATCGACTTTTCGAAAAAAATCCCAATCCTCATATAAGGAGTGTTTTTGTTTAATTAATTTTCAAAACGTATTGACGTAAAGTTGCGGATAACGTTTCGAAACGTGGTTATTTATATTCCGGATTAATTAACGTTTCGGTTAAATACAAGATTTTTTTGGCGTACTATTTTACCGTTCGTGTCAAATGTGACGGATTAATTTTTACAAACTTTAATCTCAACTATGAAATATTACCGAGTATAGCTCGTTTACTCGTGAGGATTTCGTTTAAAAAAACCGCCACATTAATAACTGGATTAAAGCTAATTTCACTTGCAAATGTAAAGTTCCCATTAAAGACCGTATATATACAAAAAATTAATTTAAGGAGCTAATACCGCTTGTCAGAGAACGACCAAGAGAAAGAGAGAACCTCCAGAACGGACATTCGGACATCTTAACCGCGTGTAAACGTGGGCGCATATCCAACAGTGCTACCTCCTAATTACGAGCTCCGCTAATGTGCCCAGTTGGGCTCCTGTTGCCTTACCCCCCGCGGGTCTGATTTATTCCATTACAAGAGCCTGTGCGATGCATCGCTATTATCTCATTATTTATTGCTAATTAATCGGGCGCAGTTAGTACCTTTATTGATTTACGCCGATGGAGTACCGGTCGGGGGACAATGAGCGGAGATTTTTTCAGAGGCCATTTATCACTTACGGACTACAAATAAATAATCTTAAAGAATTGGCTTTAATTAGCCACGAGGCGAGGCGGAAATGCTACGGTAAGAACCAGTACATCACAAAAGAATGTACGTTCTTCTTAGTGAACAATACATTAACAGAAAATCAAGTCTTTCGTTCGCAACATATTTTGGACACAAATTTTATGATTAAAAGCGTTAGAAAAGGGCTGCTGAGGGGCAGGAACCCTTGTAACTCATGAAGAACCCTGCAAAATGGTTTTTGAAGCGATGACATAACTTGAAAACTAAGAAGGAAACTTTTTCTTAAGGGGTGGTTTTGAAAAGGTTATCCCAGATCAGAAAATATGTTTTAATCGATAATTTTAAATTGCGGTGCCAAACGAAAGGGGGCATACATTTCCCTGATGCCAGAAATGGAATTTTTTCGTTTATTTCTCGAGTCGTAGAGGATAGGAAAAACGGCTAATTTTCATTTTGGGAAAATCTGGATATTCTCGTACCGTTGCAATAGAGAGCTGAAATTCACGCCATAGGATGAGAACCTCCCAAGCGAGCTACCCTGCTAAAACGTGCGTGGATGAACACCGATTCAAATCAATCACGAGGCTGAACGAGTAATGTAGTGAGTACTACGTGACAAAGAAGTTTTCCAGTCCATATAGAAGCTACGACTTCTGTGTAATAGCGAGATCGGCGTATTAACTTTCCTTTCACTCTAGAGGTATGATTGTTTTTTAAATTAGAATTTGGTGTTAATTTTGGAGCCGATTTGCGTATTTGTAAGAATTCCCTACGTCGTCCGTCGTCCACGACGTAAATGCCATCATCACATTGGCGGGCACCGATGGAAAAAAGGACTCCCCCGAGACGCCGCAGGCCAAAAGCGACCATTCCATTTTCGTCCATCTCTTCTTCTTCTCCTTCTTCTTCGGCGTTGTCGACTTCTTCTCCTTCATCGCATTCGGCCGCCGAACTGGTGTACCAAACAGGGCGAACGCTTTGTCGGTTGGCACTTCTTATGGAAAAAGTGTTCTCGGAACCGAAACGATCATTCGAGAGAGCCTTAATTGACTGACAATTATCCGTGTTTTATGGCCTCCGAGCCAATTCCGTACCGTCATTCATTAAATAATATGGCAGCGTTATGAGCCGGGCCGGTATTCCTGCTCGCGATACGGGTAACGAGAAAAAAGCAGGTGACTCTCCAATGTCGGGATTCCTGTACGAGCGCACGTTTTTTCCTCTCCCATCGCCGACTTTCTAATCAATCTGTGACTCGCTTACTTACGCACGCGCGCTTCGGCGATTTCGGCCCGTCGGTACGCGCATACGAACCCGCCTTAAGCGTAAGGATAATCTCTCCATAACGGATACCTTCTCACGGTACAAATAAGACGAAGTATAATGGGTCTAATCTGTTTTATCTCCTTTAAATCCTTTCAGATAGATAAGCTATGGGTAACGCATAAACGTTTACGTTCGGGGAAGTGACTGCAGAAATGAATTTAGACGGAGAATTTTAAAGAAATCAATTGACTTCTTAAGGAAGGATGGGACGAAGGAACGAAGCCGAAGGGAAGAGAACGCTTTGCTGGATGTGATAGTGGTTACCTCCAAAGTAGTCCAGTCTGTAGAGGATCGAGATGACTAACTTCTCGGGAAACTTTTTCGAGCAATAACCAATTCTCATACCAGCGTACGTGTACCGTAGAAAATCCTCACCCCATTGCAAAAGAGTAATTTTCCGTAAGCACATATAAATTGGCATTATTGGAGATAATTTAACCGGCCGGTAAAATCAGTACGTTTTCTTCAAATTTTCCTTTCGCTTCGAGTCCCTAAACCGCCTAAACCGTTCGTATGCAATCGTTTACTCGCTTCTTGCCAAGATGACGATAAAATCCAAAGATAATTAAAACCGGGAAGCACTCCAGTCGAATCTGAACTATCCTCCGAAGGCACATTTCGGTTGTAAACTCGAGAGTTACGAGGACGACGACGACGACTCCCAAATTTCAAATCGTCTCGAAATAAGTTATAAGCAAGCCAAAATAAACGCATTTGGCGGAATCAAATCGTCCGTGTAGTTTCCAACTACCGTTTTCTGGGCAATAACAGTCACAGTGGAGCGTGGGAGACGGAGACAGAGAGAGAGAAGGAGGGAGCACTTATTTTTTGTCGAAGCAACAAAAGCTTCAAAGCGGCAGCAGACTCCATCAGGCAAATTGTTATAGAACGTTTAAAATCGCTAACGACGTTTATAACGACGAAACGGCAATAACGCTGAGCGCATTTGGCATCGAGGCAAAAGGAAATGGGCATCGGGAGAGCGGCCAGACTGAAAATTGAAATGCATCATCATCATCATCATCAGCGGCTCTACGAAAATCTGCCACTTTCCGTGCGCTTTCCGAAAATTTTGCGCTCTCCCGATTAATTTTCGAAGGAATAATGGGAAAACGTACTTAAGGAATAATGTGAGCCAGAGGGAGAAGTGGGCTCAAAACGTTTTTCGGGAACAATCAACATCTGACCGAGACAAAATGGAGTTAATTACATACGAAATTATATTCAGGTTTGAGGTATTGAAAGCGTCAGCATTTGGTAGCTTCAAATGCCTTTAGTTTTACTTGTTGAACGCTGTTGAATAACAGGGGAATCCTTCACATTTCCTACTCAAAAATCTTTGCTTTTGACTTCTTTTGAACTAAAATATTTCAGCATGAGTCGTTCTTAAATAAATTCTAAAACAATTAACGAAATTAATGACAACTGTACATATGAAATTGACATTTTGAAAGCAGTGTCAATGGTCTCAAGAAAATTTAAAGTTATTTTTGTGATCAAGAAAAATATAAAGTATTCCAAAAATATCTCAAAAAGATTCTATGAAAGAATTCTTTTCTAGAAGAATTCTATTCCAGAATTTTTTCCAGAAAACAAATATATATTTGTGATTTTTCAAGACTCTTTTACATCTACGGTAGCAGAAAATATTTCCGGAGAAAATGAGACATTCCATGATTTTTCCAAACTCTATGGACCAAAAATTATCCAATGGTGTTTCTCCGATAAAACACAGTTTTTCCCTCCCTGACTACAACTGCTTTCAATTCCACTAGAAATAAAATTTACACGACCACGCCTAAAGGATATGTAGTTTTTTTTCTAACTGCCGCAGGGAGCATACACCTCATAAAGCGTAACCAATCATACCGTTACTTTTTTGCTGGTAATCTCGAAGTTGCAAGACAATGAACAATACAATAAATATTTTAATTGTCAACGTAAACAATACAACGCATATATATTTAACGGGGAAGCGGACTGCTCGTAAATCCTGCATACCTATCCTACATTCCTCCTTCATACCTGTGGTCACTTGAAACTATTTATATGTTACATGTCAGTGTATTTCACTTGGAACTATCAATATAACTGCAATAGACGGTGGACGCGTCTATTTTAACTTTTTACTTATTTTCAGTAACGAGGTTATTCCAAAATTAAAATTGTCCATTAGTGCCGTCTTTATTAATCACTACAATTAACTTGGTTCGATTTTCGTGGTCGGAGTTCCCGCATTACGAGAATGCATTAATTTTCATAATGGATAAAATTAATAACCCGGCAAACACATGCGTTTGTTTTTAGCCGGTCGCAAGATGTTTTAATTTATTAAAGTATTCCTATTCACATTCTGGTTACTAATTATGCCGAAGACAAATTTTCGGTGTGTCATGAAACATGGCATCTGAACGTGAAATATACGGACGGACACACGACGCTTTCAAACTTTACACGAGTAGGTATTCTTTATGGAGGACAGGTGCGGGGTGGGATAATTGCGTTTGCGTAACGGTTCCCGACGATTTTATTTAATGGGGGATATTTGAGTTTGCAACGACAATTGCCGTCGAAAGGTTTAACACCTTCTCGTTTGGACGTGCGATGTATAAACAAACCTGAAGTACACACTGAGAGAGGTGTACACTATGTCCGTTTAAGATACGTATTTGAATGAAGTTGAGAAATGTTGAGTCGCAACTAGACAGCGCAACTTTTCGAATTTACTTTCTACTGCTGAGAAAATTCGCGGATTTTCCGACCTTTGCGATTTCAGATCGCCCATTTTCCGACCGCACTGTACACGTGGGACGCCGAATGGTCGATTCCAAGCGTCGCCACAATAGAAACTCAAATCCCCTATTGTGATAACACATAATCGAATCGGTTGTTAAATACGCAATATGTTTCTTAAGGGGAAATTTTAATCTTCATGAATGGAAATCTTCATAAAATAGTTATAATATGCACGTGAAATATCCACATATAAATGTCAAACTTTTTATGAAAGCGAAAACATATGTGACTATAGTAAATTGTACATTATTGGGCTATTACATCGTATAATATTATTAAATTAATTAATATCATTGAGTTAGCCTATCGTATTGCAAATATACATACTAAATGCTCGATATTATTACATTAACACTGCAATATTTCAAATATAATTTAAATGATTTAATTTGCAGGTATGTAACGAGAACCTATCGACATGCAGTCGAACTACGAAGGTGTATCCATTGCGAGATGCGTCTACCAGATTTATCTCGGACGTACCATATATTCCCGTCTCGTTTCACTCCAAACACTATTCAGTACGTATGTCTATGATACTAATGGCACTTCAGATAGTCTCATAAAGACTTAATCTTAAATATCACGTAAGAAAACCTGTTTTCCACCAAATTTTTCAGCCCACAGAGATTGTCGTTATGTAAAATCGGTTTAATTTAATAAACGTCGAATATCATTTCTTGTCTAATTTAAACAGCGTGAAGAACGTCCATTGGTCGAAATTACATCACGTGTTATATCGTAAGTTATAAAATGTGAACATACAAATGAGTCATTGCACATTATTCTCAAATCTCGAATAGAAAGACATTTTACGTCAGACCTGAAATATGCATTATTAATGGCGTTAAATGTGTATTATTGGTTAAGGTCAATGCAAAATAAATGCCGTTGTCTATTGACTGACGTTTTGGCATATTTTATGTAAATTTCCACAAGGATAGATAATGAAGTAATTCATTTATGACCGGCAAGCTTTCGAAATATAATTAATAATTGAAGCGGATACTGAAGATAGTTAGAGAAAAATCCTGGAAAATATTCTAATGTTTTCGTATAGAAAACATACATAAGCACCAGATACGAAATTATAAAGGTATTAACCGATTAATTATAATTCATTATTTTGTATACCTCTTAATTCGTATGCATATTTCACCTACACGTATGCATATTTTGCGAAATTCCTTGCATACTTGTATACGCTCATCTTAGGTATACATTTTTCATGGCATATGATCCACGCTTAGTTGTAATTATTATGATGATTTCCGAGGTAGAGATCGATTTTCACATGCCATTACTCGTCCTGATGCAAATTTTCCTTTCCATTTCGATCCTCCCATACGTAATTACCCTGTCCACTTTCACAAAAGCCTTCCAATTCAACCTAATACGATCAAACAAGAGCAAGAGAGAAAGAGAGAGAAAAAGAGTACATAATGCTCGGTAACCGAGCGAACAACAGCAAATAGCTTTATCCAGAGTATAATTTCGAGAAGGAAATTGGGAAAATCTCTTATATTTCCCTTTTTCATTCTCTTTAGGCCGATCATTTTTCATGCCATCTCCATCCGATCTGGCCTGGCCAGGATCCCGGTCCGGTTCAATTAAGATGGTGGAGGCCCAAAGGGATCGACGTGGCTTCTCCACGTATATATAAAAATATATGATGGCTCAGTAGCCGGACGTATACGTACTATATACATGTAGCGGTGGAATGGACGAGGGACGTTCCCAAAAAATTTCTCTCCTATACATAGGAAACAATTTTATATTTGAAATGTAATAACAAATGTTAAATACGATTTTCTATCTTTCGAATAAAGCTCAATATATTTTTTGTGAACACTACAATACATTTTAGTAATAACTTTGTTTTATAGTGCAATCGATGGCGATAGAAACTTACGTAAAACATTTAATAATGATAAAATCTTGCTGCATGATAAAATACTGTCAATTAAATATTATTTTTCCTATTTTCCCATGAATAATTCATTGTAATATAATCTAAGTAGATCTGAATCCCAATTAAATCGGCGCAAATAAAGCAAAAATTAAAGAAACATCCTTTCGTCTAATTATACGGACATCTCTGAAGATTTTTTTGCCAATTAACAAGATCGAAAGGCTAGAATTAAAGTTAAATGAGACCTATTAGGCAATACTAATTGGATTTTGCCAGCACATTTTCCTTATTTGCATACCTAACATGTATTTATACGTTTGTAAACGAACAAATGTTAAGCTGCATTTAAATTTATGCGAGGAATTTTCAATTAATTATCAGTATTAAACCAGACCTCTATAATATGACTTCACAGATAATTAACAAGGCATGTGTTAACCAGTGAAATAATATGGAAATTAGATAATGGCCTTTCGTTTCTTTTAACACGTACATGAAAAAGTGGACGAGTTCGACTGTGTTTAATTAGAAGTAACAGAACTTTTGCCGAACAAGTTTACGTGCATTTCAAACTTGAGCCCATTACACGAAGCCGATATTCCTCGTGCACCTTTATGGAATCTATTACAGAAATTCATCGAATAAATACGGCACTTCCCTTCGTCGAACGTCATCCGTAGGGTGAGAGAGTTCGACTACCCTATTATAGCATCACGTTTTATCTAAATGAGATCGCTGGCAGTCTGAAAAGAATCCATATTTTCGATTTAATTTATTCTAATTTACATCCTTAAATTGAAAATTTTATCATTTCGATAGAGTATCGTTGTATGACTTAATGCGATTTAACTTTTTTTTTCCGACTGTTAGCAGAGGGAGGCGATATTATAAATTGAAAGATATTGATGTAAATCGTTTGTTTTTTAAATTAAAGTTAACGCCAGCTTTGATTTATAGAATTGATAATGGGATTTATTACCGATTTTATGAATTTTAAATCGACGCATATTCAGCAAAGACTAAGACTAACTGGGAAATGAATATTAGATCACTTTATGTAAAAGTAGGTATACAAGGTAGAAACATAATTTACCCAACCGTGAGACGTCAAATGCACCATACATATCACATGTAAAATTTATTTATTTGAAACCATGAAACGGGGCATTCGCCATTTTATAGACACGTGCCTAATTAATGGGAATATATCAAGTAAAGTGTATAAGCATGTTTAGATTTCACCTCCAAAATTATATGAAGGGTTAACCCATCTGTACAAAATATCTGGTAATGAAAGCGTTCACTTGCTTGAAGCATTTGCTACATTGTTTCTTCATTAATCTAATCAGCAAACTGAATTTAAAATGAATAAAATTTGTCTCATTTTAGTTACTTTAATAATGCGATTTAGCCCGTATCATTTCCCCTATTACTCTCGGTGAAGCACACATTGGCTTTTGCTCAATTTGTAAAATTAGGTATAGTGTCATATTTTGGGACGTCTGCTTTTGTATGCATTTGACCGTAACAACTAAATTTAACGTGGTCGTAGCACCAGTAAATACCACTATTGTGGATAAAAATGTTGCAAGACGACTTAAAATCGGGATTAAAAATTATTTAGTCAGAAGTCATACTGTGACAGTTTCAACCTTAAACAAGTTGAAAATCTCGATCACCAAAACTTTCTTTAAGGAATTTTTAACGAAACCTTGATTCTTTTGTGAAACTCCGCCTCTGTACGTACCCCGTCAGAAGAATATCGGCAAATTTCAACTCCCTCGCCCTGCCCAGTACCAATAATGCAATTTCACGCGTCTACGAACGGAAAGGGATTAACTGTCTTAACTAAATTAAAAATATCGATTACACACTTCTCCTCAAAGTCTTGTGGATCTTACTCGGGAATTAGTTATCGCGTTGGGGGCAGGCGGCCGGCGATTTTTTAAATTCGACACGAACTAAAGCCATCTGGTTCACTTCGAAAAATAATTTTTACACATGTTCTATTAAATCTTGTTACTGCAGTAATTTTTTCCTCAAGACCAAAAATATAAGAGCCTACCTCTCGAAATGAATCCAAATGGACATTTCTTACATAAGTTGCGACTTTTGTGTATTTTCTCTTCGTTAAGTATGCAAAGGCAACATCTAAAATACGAAATTCGAATGCGGGCAATTGAGAGTTACAGGGTGGCACTACTACTACTACCCTAGACGCGTGAAAGCTTAGTTAAATTGTGCCGACTCCGTTCACTGTTTTCGATCCTGTAGGACATTAACGGGACACTTTAAATCGGGATTGTTATCTGGAACAAGGGTAGAGCTTATAAACTGCTATAGGGAGTAATAGAAGTAAATCGATCAAAACCGTTTCATGAGGAGATGGTGGAAAAGAAAATTATACGGGTCCGGTACAATTTTGGAAGTTGTGAGTTGTTGGTTTCGGTTTTGTTCATACACGTTGTTTACTATATTTGATAATTTACCTGTTTCACTGATTTCAATCGTATTGAATATAATAGGGAGTCTTGAATTGGGATCGTTATCTCGAAACGGGGTAGAGCCTATAAACTGCTAACGGGAGTGTTAAAAGTAAATATTCACTTCATAAGGGATATACTGGAGAAGCTTTAATGTTATTGCTAGTGGAATTGTCTTCACTTTATGTTTCATATCAATGTATTAAACATAGTCACTACTTATAATAATTTTCAGGACACCCAGACGGTTTGCTACCGAACAACTGTACCATGATACTAAAATCATATGACATTAGGAGACTGCGTGTGATAAAGAAGGAATTAAACTAGAAATACCTGGTGTACACCAAAGCTTTTACTTGAGGAAATCTACGTGGTGTCCTTTAGTTCGTCCCAAAATTTCTGGCGCTGGGACTCAGACAAATCATGTGGAGAACTCTATTACGAAAAACAAAAGGTATTCCCGCTTAGATTGCGAAAAGGTCCTGATTTTCAATTATGATTTTTTGCTTCTTCATCATGTAACGTGCTGTTTAAAAGAGACCTGATATTGCATATCCCTCGTATTAGTTTCCTATTAATCGACAGTCACTTGCCACCGGGAGATTAAACCTTCGTCGTTGACAAATGCGAAGAGTCGATAGATACGCCGTACTAATTAAAAAATGTATGAAATTCTAATAGAAAAGCTGAAAATCCTCCAAACTCGCCCGTCAAATAAACCGCTCGTATGGTTTCCCCGCAGGTCTCGTCCGCCCCGTATACCACTATCGAAATAATAATTTCCCGGCAGTAAATTGAAAAAGAAATTGGTTCGGACTTAGGTATTACATTACTTCGATATAACAGTGGTGGCGCGTATACATTATATATATATCCGTCTCTTTTTATTCATTTTCTTGTCCGTGGCCCGGTGGAAAATGCAATTCCTCGAACGTTCGCCTCCACGACGTCCCACTCTCACCTTTTCAACCATTCGGACAGTTGAAAGATTTCCAATAAGCGCGCCAACCAATTTTCTCTTAGGAGGCAATATCTTGCCCGATCGACTCGACATGGGGGCAGCGAGCACGGACTTTCTTTTCAGATGACACCTCCTCGGGATTTGAGAAAGTGAATCACACGGATAACCTTTAATTATATACGTGTATGTGTGTCTGGGACCTTTTGCACCTACCTACTCCCCATTAAAAATCTGATGTACCACGTGCAAAAATTAGATTGCAAAGCGGAAGCTCTTATTTGCCCAAATCAATACGGACACCTTCTAAATAGTTCCTTTTCGTTTCGATAATATTTTGGGGTCATTTGGAAAACTTTGAAGTCACTTCAATGACTTACAACAATCTAAAAGATCCCAAAAATATCTCAAATAAGTTGTATGAAATTTTACACACTAGATAGAGATAGATGAATCTAAAATTTATCCAAATTAGTACGTTCTGAATAATATAATAACATTTTTACAGAATTTTAAAATTACTGGGTGAATTTGAAATTATTTCAATAAATCTAAATTACTCCTCTTAGTTATGTAATTAAAATATTTTCAATTTCAGCGCGATTACACCATTCCACCATATTTTTGTATCAATGCATACATTTTCTAACCGTACCCGCGAAGGTTTATAAAAATAATTTATGTTGTAAACACATTACATGAACTCAGTTTTAATCGTCTTAAAACGATTTAGATCCTGCCGATGATTATACCGCAATCTCTAAATTAAGATGCGAACTCCGATCATTTCCGCTAATTTACTTAGCTGTAAATGTTAATTGAACCATCTACGCTTATACCGTATATTTTTAATTTAATTACTCATCAATCGAATCCATATGTGGTAATATAAAGTACCCACTTCTTCCTACTTTTTGTAATGAACGTTGCATCACACACGGCAAACAAAATAAAGTGCCTTGTGAATTTTTCAAAACCAATTTACCCGGTGAATTCCGTATGTACCGAAATTATTTGAAAATTTTCGACATTTTTCCCGAGCGTCGGGGCTCGAAGTAATTAGTAAATTAGCCTTAAAATTCTTGGCCTATCAAACCGAATAAATCTCCCGAAAAGTTAATTAATATTAAAATGAGCGTGTTTATTATTAAAACGAACACAAAACACGGCGCGTCGCGTCATAAATAGCCGAATCTGCGGCACGCTAATTTCATAAGGTAATTAATAATTGTAACATATGGTTTTCATTTATGGGAAGTGCTAAAATATTTATTAGTCAAACTCTCTGCTAACATTCCTTTAATTAGAGCAGTCTGTTTCGGTCGACGGTGCTGTCGCCTCTAAATCTCATTACTTTAATTAGTTAATTAAGTTATTAGAGTTGAATTAGCCGCATAACTCATCAACCGGAAACAGTTTAAGCGAAATAAATAATAACGGGTGTGCATTTCTACAAGCACGTACGGCAACGAAGAGGATTTCAATGAAAACGATGGAAATCAGCCTGAAATTCCCTAACGTAAGGAAATTTTCAAATTTCAATTACAGAAAATATACACGTCCTCCATTAACCCTAGACCTGAACCTGAGAGATAGAAGAAAAAGATACAATACTAAGAAGCGACTTTAATGCATAAGTAAGGCAACAGGCTACTAATATGCTGGACGGATAGTTGGGCATATTAGCCCCCAAGACGAAAGCATGCCAAGATTCATAATGCGATCTAGCCAAAAAGATGAAAGAAATTCATCAATAACGATGAGAAATGACCATTTCCAAATAACCCTGATGAAATCAGGACATCCCTGGATAAGCAGCGTTATTACACGTCGGAGATGATACCTGAAAGAGTAAAAAACCTCGCGTTAGGTAGCGTAAGAGAGACGAATGCAACGTAATCCCTTTCCAATATCGCCTAACGCCTCCCGACACTCCGGACACAAATCCCATCGCAACGAATCCGGCGGGGGATAATTCGAGAAATGAGTTAAATATTTGCGATCCGAAGGACTAACATTTGTCAGCAGGATCCGGAGGCCTGATCCCCCTGCCTGTCACAGGCGATGCCCGTGTATCCCGACGCCTGCTACAAACAGATCCCGAAACAAGCGGAGCACGGATCACGGGACTCCTGTTCATTATGAGATTACGCCACTTTGACATTTAATTATTTAAAGTGAGACTATGGAGGAAAGCCGCAACCAATTTATGTGAAAGGCCACGGCGAAGTTGGTTCGTCGGTACAAGGCGGGGGCCCTACGTCGCACAGGGACGGGCCCGGCGCGGCCACGCGACGCTCTACCGAAGTTAATTCGAGAACTTCGTTAACTGACACCGAATGGTTTGTCATACTTCAAAATTTATTGAAATAATAAAGTATGGCGTGGTTTTTTGGATGACGATGGGCATATACACTAATCTACTTCACTGGATGCATGAGAAAAAATTCTATTAACTGGAACATGTTCGCAGTTCCTCCAGGAACAAACCCTATGAGTAACTGAAGCAAAAGTTGTTTACAGGCAACATTTGGCGCTAGTATCGTGTAAAGCTTTCTCTTTAGGCATTAGTAATCGCAGTGCTTCAAGGAATTTCATCTGGTTACGGATTTAACACTAGGATTTTATTAAAATTTATTATACAAGTAAATATTAACTACAGTAAAAATTTTCGTGTACTTTGTGTATACGTGAATAGAGAAATCAATCGATATTTTTATGAAAAGTACTTGTTTTTGGCTGATTATGATGTATTTAGTGAAATTAACGAATTCATGAAAATAATATAAAATTTAATATAAAGGGTATTAAAAGCACTATGACAAAATCGACTATTAGCAGGAGATGCTTGCCATAGTCATAAATATGGCAAAAATCTCACGTTCTTTACATGTCTTTACGCCATAGGCGCACTACGCAGCACTGGTCGAACAAAGCAGCCTTGACATAGCCACTGTCGGTGCCAGTGCCCCATAACGTTACTGTTGATTAAATTTTCCCTAATTTTACACGCTCCTATCTTAAACTGATAGGTTCACACCTCTGTGTCCTTATCTCCCCCGGTGGCGTACCCACTCCGTCCCTGCGCGAACTATTCGTTCAGAACTGAACTCATTTCAGCTAAAGCTCATACGTCACTCGGAGTAAATTAAATAAAGTCTGGGCAAAAGCAACACCACCGTGGATCTGATCGTTGGCCATCCAATTTTCGAGATCGATCACGTCCGGCTTCCTCCTTGTCTCTAAGAAGCGGATGAAATATTTAGAGGGGCACACACACACACACACACACTGCGCTGCAATCTGGGCGAGAGCTCTTAGCCGATGGATTTTTTTACTTTAATTTTAAAAAGGTCCGATGACATTATTTATTCATTAGTCGGACCAGTCGAATTGAGATGAATCCGGCGCTTCGAGAAATTTTTGAGGCTTCCGCTCTACTCTTCTACTTCTGATATCTGAGAGATTGGATATTCAAGAAATATTCAAGTATGAGCCGTTGCCGTGCAAGTAAAATTGATTTCGTGGACTTGGACTAGAGATCTTTTAGAAGAAATATCGAGGAGGTGAAAATTATTTATCGGATTAGCGAGGGTAGACGGCCTACATGATAAAAACATCTTTCGTGCATTTTAAGACCAATTTAATTTGATGTATTGCCAAAGAATCATCCCCTTAACATTTTATCCTGGAAGTAATATTCGCCTTACATCGCTTTATCGGAGCACTAAGAACAAAACACCGCCGATACAATAAAACGTATATTACAAATCCACTAAATTCTATCCTTATGCCAGAGCAGAAGAACGCGATTTATACCGAGCCGTACGGCCGTTCCGGGAGGCCTCCCTTATAGAAATTCTTCTGGCCATTCCGCCGATCCCCCACAATGTATCCAGTAATTTTTTATTCGGTCCAATTCCTGCCAGACATTTTAAATTAAATTTGACTGCAGAGGATGTTCATAAAGTGGGCAATAAAAGACATTTATGTGTAGCGGAGAGACGCATGTCACGTCTTAACAGATTTTTACTACGCAGCGCATCGCATCGGTTCGTCTGACGAATTTATTACCGCGACTTGTTAGTTTAAATTGAGATGGATTTTCAGGAACTAGCTGTTAAGAGTGGTTTAAATGAAGTCTAGACGTGCGGATAAAGTGTTGTGTAATCATTTCTTAAAAAGGGGGACGCGCACTTTATCGAGGAGCAACCGTTTCGAGCCAAAGTGGGCGCATGGCTACAACGTTTAATCCCTAATGTAAACTTTATTACCTTCAGTCGAGGGCGATAATTACGCTAGAGCACTTCAGTCCGACGATGGATGGTGTAATCTTATTAAAAAGTTTGCTTCCGACTCGAAACATTTTTAATACAGGCGGCAGGGGGTGCGATACCTAATAAGTTGAATTGAGAAAAAGACGAAAGTTGTAAACACCTTGTATATGAGCAAATCGACCATCTATTGTGTTGAAAACAAAAATACAGGAATAGAGTACAAAATCCCCCTAAGAGAATATTTTCGCACTTCTAAGCGCATTTTCGAATATCCGAGCACCAACGATGAAGCCGCGAATTTCCCGACCATTGTGGTGCCAGATGGCGCATTTTCCGACCACTACAGGAAGAACTGACCCAATTGAAGAAACTAGACGAAAGATCGACCTGTTTAATGAACCCTTCAGTTAATTTGAGTAAACTGACACGTAGACTCGGAACATATGAAGCCCAGGATTGAATGGAATAAGTGAGTTTTAAATTTCTGTTGCTTTGAAGTTCAGAAAACAATTCAACATATGAACAATACGTTTTGTTTACTAATGAAATAAATTTAATTTAGTGTGCCATGTGAGTATTGGAGGTGGACGGAAGCGATATCATATTTAAAGGAAGAGGATCTAATGAAAATCCCCTATTGATTAAACTCGATCGTCCCGATGCAATAAGAGTGAAAAT